>SRPQ01000332.1:0-24144 GCA_018360075.1 Claviceps cyperi
AAAAAAAAAAAAAAAGCACATCGGCTACCCACCCTGCATGTCGTTGAGAATTCCCCTCTTCGACCTCGCTGGTGTTGCCCCTTTCGCATGTGATTTTCATGTGGCCCCCACGACGCCCAACGTACCCTGCACGCTTTTCAGCACAATGCGCCTTTTGTTGTTGTGGCGGCGGCCAAGGCCATGAAGATTGATACCACTAGACCTGGCCTGGCTGCTCGGAGGCGCGAGACCCGATCGTCGAGCCGGTTTCAGCTCGGCCTTCTATGCTGTCTCTTCTTCTGCGTGCTGCTTCCCTCGGTGTCGCGGATGAGCAGCCGGCTTATTGCGGGGTATAAGCGGGAAGAGACGCGGTCGTCATGGTTGGTGAGAGCCGTACTCAACCCCGCGCTGTTGCTCGACGACACGCTGACGACGACGTCAACAACGTCAATCACATTGACCCCGACAACGAGCTTGACGATGACGAAGAGGAGAACAACAACGACGACGACGACGACCACCGCCACCACCGCATGTGTGGATGAGTCTTCCACCAACTCTGCATACTCTATCTTTCGCGTCTTTCGCGAGCAACAACAACGGCAACAACAACAACAACAACAACAACAGCAACAACAACAGCATCAGCAGCAGCAGCAATCACCACCCACAATGACCACCCTCCCCCTCCGCCTCATCACCCAAAACATCCGCTTCGCCGCCAATCACACCGCGCGCTCCCCCGGCGAACACCCCTGGCCCATCCGATGCCCCAAACTCTGCACCCAGCTCCATTTCCTCTCCGTCGGCCACAACAGCCCCTTCCTATGCCTCCAGGAAGCCCTCCACACACAACTGCTCGACATCCAAGCCCACCTTGGTCCTCACTGGGCCTACATCGGCCGCGGCCGCGGTTCCCACGAAACAGACGAAGAGTACTCGCCCATCTTCTACCGCGCTGATACGTGGACATGCCGGCGCAGCGAAACGAGATGGCTAAGCGAGACACCTGATCGGCCTTCCAAGGGCTGGGACGCTGCGCTGAATCGGATCGTGACGATGGGGCTGTTTGAGCATCACGAGACGGGGGTGCGTGTCGTGGTTATGAGTACGCATTTTGATCACAGGGGTACGGAAGCGCGCATGAGGAGTGCGAGACTCCTGGTTCGGTTTGCGAGGGAATGGAGCCAAGTTGAGGGTGAGGGTGGTGAAGACGAAGAGATCGATGAGGACGAAGAAGACCATGAAGAGAAGATGGGTGCTGGTGCCAGGCCGAAGCCGCTACCCCCCTCGGCGGTTCTGGTTGCCGGAGATTTTAATAGTCAGCCGGGGGGGGAGGCCTACCGGGCTATGACGGCGCCGGGGACCGGCATGGTGGATTTGTCGGAGATGGTGCCGGAGGGGAGGCGGTATGGGAATTATGTGACGTATACGACTTTTGGGGAGGTGGGAGAGGTGCCGCTGAGGATTGATTTCTTGTTTGTGCGGGAGGGAATGGATGTCGAGGTTGAGACGTTTGGGGTGTTGGGGAATTGCTTTGATGATTTGGTTCGGGTGTCGGATCATAGGCCTGTGGTGAGCGATTTGAGGGTGAGGGTGAGGGTTCATGGTTAGGTATTTCCTCGATGGAGCTTTGGGCGCTGTCATGGGGTTCTGTCTTGTTTCTTTGCTGTTCTGGGTAGCATCTTTGCTGGTTCTGTCGTGTTGATTCTTGTCGTACCTGTTTACAAAACATCATTCCGACTTTCAACCTCTTCACAAAACCGCTATCGTCTTGTCGTGAACATGGGTCAGTCTCGTACAGGCGTAGTTCTGTCTCCTTTCCACGTTTCTTCTGCGTTATTTCTACAGTGCCGTTTCTGTGTTGTCTCTCCGCTGCATCTGCCTTGCTGATTCATATCTACCCCGTTTATAAAATAGTCTACGCCACCATCTCTTCCCCCTACCCAGATCGAGATCTTCGCCGATATGAGTCACGCCGAATGTACGCTCGCGCGCGGTTCCATTTCACTTCCACGTTCCTTCTGCATGCATGGCCCCCATGTCATTTCCATTTTGTCTCTCCGTTGCATCTGCCATGTTCGCCCATGTCTTTCCTTTTTTTTTTTTTTTAAAAAAAAAAAAAAAAAAAGCCCGCCTTCGCTCTCCATATCACTTATGCAGAGCGTCGCCAACAAATCGCGTCTGCTGACCAATACAACACGCCACTTGCAGCGGAACCTCCATCTCCAAGCACGCAGCATGAGTCGAAGACGCGTGCTTTGTCTCACGGTGTCGATTCATCTCCGAGAGGCGTGTTGTTTTCTTTTTTTCGTCAAGTCACTCTTTTTAGCAGAATGTACACATGGACATAACGGCACATTACAATCTACACATGGGCCGTGCCATGGGACAGATGGGAACAAAAAGCGGTGTACGCGGATAAGGTCTTTTCTTCGTCCTCTCTTTACTCAGCCCCCCTGGAACGTAACATTGAGGCTTGAGACGTGACTCGTGAGGGCGCGCGCGTCTTCTGGCAAGAATCGAAACCATGTGTTTTCGGGGTCCCGTCTCGCGGTTGGAGAAGCTGTGCCGGAAAGAATTAGGGTTTCCATGGGCAGAATATGGTACCCCACGGATTGGGCATGAATGACACGGAATCGGTGGCGACTTTCCTGGAGACGCTGCTGCGCAGACTGAACTGGGGAATATCAGAGAAGTCCTTGAGTCCTGGTAAGAAAATTGAGAAAGTGCATCTGACGCCTGAGAAGTGCAGTGACCAGTGGCTGGCAGCTGAGAAGTACACAGCTACGTCACGACTAAAGATTGTCTAAGAAAGCGTGAAGTTAGTATGCTGAGTTGAAAGAGTCTACATAGTACAGATCCGACAACAGCCAGTCATCTTGGGACGAAAACGACTGTTTATCTGGATGGCGGCACTCCGTGGCATCGGTACCTTGGTACCTCCTAGGCAGGGTCCCCTCTCTCCCCGCCTCCGGCCCGGGAGGGCGACCCAAAAAAAGGAAGAAAAAGGTGTGGACCCAATCTGTCCAATCATTGTACATGCCTTGACCGAAATTGACCAAGGACAACATGAGATATTCAAACAGCACAAGACACACCAGATGCGGTGTTCAAGTGTACGCGTGGGTTGTACGACGTCTCCACATGCATGATGCGCTGCGAGCTCGCGAGAAACGCAGCGCACGAGAGATGAAGACGTGTGCATATTGGCGACGAAGCAGCAGCTTGCGAATGGCTTGTTTGCGATGTCGTGACCGGCCGCCGCACAACCCAGTGTTGACACCTGTCCTCCAAGGCGGCAGCGGTGGGCCATTGCCGATGCAATCTAAATGCCTCCTGGGCGTATTATGTGAACCGATTGCGAGCTTGTGTGTTCTGTTCGATCCATGCTGCTCCCAAGTGGATTGTCAGTCTCTTGAACTTTGATCGGTAGACGAACATAGCACCTCGTAGGTATCAAGTGGCATCCATTCTGGGGATAGTGGACTCTGGAACGCCGCCATGGTAACAGCCACCCTGAGCCACGACCTTGAATGCAGTTGCCAGTCGGCATATGGAGCGACCGAAACATGAGACAGAAGCAGTGCCAGTACGGAGTACTCCGTAGGTACATTATACATACATAGCCGATCCACTGGCCGGGGTGTGGGTGTGCGCCTTATTTGTCAAACCGTCCTCCGTAAACGCAGAAGATGTAGCCAGATTCCGCCTTGATGTAATAATGCGTCGACTGTCCAGACGACGAGGACGTGGCGCGGAGAGAAAAAGGCGTCTTCACTCGACTTGTCGGTCTTGTAGAACGCAGGATGTAAGATGACGGGCGTGCTTGAAGATGGCGCGCCTGATTGGCTCCGTAGCAGTCATGATGATGGCAGCATCTTTGTCTTGCGTGAGTGGTTACGGTTTCCATGGCAATCAAGCCGATTGCTGGGAGGACTTCTGTTGAGGCAGCTATCGTGCTGCATTCCTCGTGTGCGATGAATTTTCGTCGTTGACCAGCTTCATGTACTCAAACCGCTGCGGTGGTTCATATACGGTGGTGGTTGGTGAGGGAATTGATCCAATTTCGTCACCAGACAATCATCGGGTCAAGGGTCGGCGAACCCGTCGCCGGTGCGTCTGAGATGGAAAGATCGGAACTCTGAAGACGGTGGGCAGCGCATCGAATGCATCGATCCACAGTTGGGCTGCGCTCGAGTGGACGCGTGGACGCGCAGAAAATGCAAGATGGTGAACAGACGACCTTATTGATGCTGGTGATGACTCCTCCAATGCGGTGCCACGCCAACCGAAAGTGGAGCCGCCTGTTTGGACTCGGGACTCCGGGGGGGACGGGGAGCACTTGTCCATTCCGAGCTCTCACTGCTCAGACTGCCATTCCCTGCCGTCTTGGGGCCGCGGACAGCCGCCATGCCGAGATTGAATATGTACCACTAGACCAGACCTCTTCCATTCGCTGTGCAGGAGATACAAAGACGAGGTAGAAGAGGTGAAGCCAAACAGTGAGGCTGTCATCTCGGAACGTGGAAGAGAGAGTCGGCGAGAATGTGGACTGGACACTGGCAGAGAAGACAAACGCACGCAGAGGCTCTCTGGATTCCGGCATCGATTCATTTGTGTTCCAAATCATACTGGATCAGGATCCAAAACAGCCAGAAGTCAGAACCCAGAGATTAGACTCCAGATCGAGGCTGGGAACCTGCTGCTGGAGTTGTACTGCGCATGTCAGCTGCCTTGGTGTTGTCGACCAGCTATCATTCGTCTTCAACCTCTGTTCGCATTCTTCGCAACTCAAATCAGCTCACCGTGTTGGCAGCTACTGCAACCACCCCGGCTAGTCTTGCATTTCGTCCTTGTCCTCGTCACCCGCCAGTGACCACACGCCCCTCAGATCCATCACGCCGGAACGGCTTGTTTTCTGGCCTTCTGGGCAGAACGTCAGGACGTCAGCAAAGCAAACGACGCGGTGGCTCCTCGTCTCCGACTTTTTGGAGCTTCTGTACTTCACGCTGGCCGAGTCGTCTGTCTTGCGGAGCTGTGTGAATGGACAATTGAGCGAGGTGGGATTGGACCAAGAAAAGCAGACACCATGTGTTCAACGTCGATGAAAGCCCAAAAGGGTCCATCGGTGCATCCACAATCGGTGTGATGCGAATACGTATCCCGTATGTACATACACATACAGTCAGTCAGTCGTCCATGGAAACGCCCCGACTTGCGCTACTACAGGACCTTTGCGGAACCGGCCGCTGAATGGACGCATCTTACGCATCTTACGCATCTCTCCATCCATTTGTCTATTAATTACCCTCGTGCCGTCCATCGTTTTGTTGACTCTGAGTTTCATTCCCGTCTCAACTGCTTTCGCCCACACACTCAACTCCCCAGATACCAGCCAGGACTTCACCCGCATCCATCCTCTCTCTGCCTTCATCTGCCTGAGTATTGACAGTACCAGGTTCGAGCAGCATTGACTCGGCTTATTGGCGCATGAGTGACTGCCCGACTGCGGCCCGCTCATACATCTCCGTTGCCTGTCGACGTTTACCCAATAACAACAGACATTTGCCTGCCCGGGCATCAACTCTCGCCCCTCTGCCCCGTCTCCTCTCGTCCTCCCCTGCCCTTGCTCCATCGTCCTCCAGGCTCCGACATCTCTTACTTCTCCGTACATTTACATAGTCTATTTAAATCCCCTCTCCCCCGCAGCGGCATCTCCCTCGCTCCCGAACTCGGGTCCAGCAGCCCCTCAAGTTTCAACGTTACCTGCCCAAGACCCCATACACCGACCCGGCGTCCACCATCAACAGCAAAAGTGTCGACGTCCGCGCCCTCACATCACCATCCATCTGCCGCGCTTGTACGGCCTTACACGTTCTGAGCTTGAGCTGGATCGCTACGTTGACCTGACCTAGGTGACCTTCACCCAGGACAAAAAGGCCTCGTCATCAGTCCACTGCCCATCTGCAGAGCCCACCATGACATCTGGTCCCAAGAACCTATACCGCGTGGCACATGTCGAGGACGCCGCTGAAGAGTCTGGAGACTGCATCGTTGGCAAGCCCGGCACCCGCAAGTACGCCACCCGGGCGACTCCGGTGACCCCCGTCCCTCAGTCCAAGGCCAACACGAGCAAATCACGCTCGGATAAGCGACCCGTCGCTACAACAACTCCCTCTGCCTCGGCCGATCTTGTGCCCGAACCTCAAGGTGCTGTCGAGGAAGACGATGCGCTGAAGGACGAGGACCGACCATCTGAAGAGGACTGTGACGAGGTCGATGCCAGGGCAAGAGATCGTGCCGAGCGCAGAAGAGAGCGGAAGTTGCGGGATGACGAAAAAGAGGCCCAGAGCCAAGCCGCCGTCGCCTCTACCAGGGATGATACGCGGGCACAACGACTGCATCGGCCGACAACGCTGAAGCAGTCGGCCACACAGCCACTTCCGACCCCCTCCTACAGAAGGGGTTCTGCAGATGGGATGCCGATCTACGCCTTCCCGCCGCCGAACGCATCTGCACCTGGCCCCGGGTTTGATCCCACGTCTGGGAGCTATTTTGACGGGCAACAATTTAGACCTGTGCCCATCAACATGATGTGGCACCCACCCCGTCAAGTCTCAGTGCCTTTTCCTTCTCCTTCCTTCCCTCCCTATCCGATGTGGAATGGCTACAGCGCAACCCCCGGCGGATTTGTGCCCCCATCCTCTCTTCCACCGCCCAATGGCTATGTGCCTGGATACTTTGATGGCATGTCCGGCCCGAGTCCGCAGCCTCAGCTGGATCAGCGTTTCGAGAGACCTGGCCCTGGGATGGGATATGCAAGACCGCCGCCGCCCTATTATGGTCCCGGTCAGGGTGACTATTGGGCAGATGCTCTTCTGGCGCCTTCAATCAAGCGTCGCCCAATATCAAAGCACCAGCCTCAGCCCCAATCTGCAGAGGATTCCCGGAAGAAGATGCCACCACCAGACGCTGTACCCTCAAAAGCGTCTCGCCCAGAAACATCCCTGCCATCATCATCTTCTTCCTCGGCCCGCCCTTCCTCCCATCATGGACACTCAAAGCCCCGGGACTCCCACAGGAGATCTGTTCGTGCCGCCAAACAACGCGGCGATGACTCACCCGGCATTCCTGAGCAAGACCATGATGCGTACGCTCCCGATGGTGAAGAGTTCGACGATGACGAGGAGGAATATCAAGACTCAGCACCCAAGACTCGTCGTGGCTCCACCAACCACCATCACCACCGCCGCCATCACCAGTATCAGCCCCAGCACGAACTCGAACCCCGAACAACATCTACCCGAAAGCACCGCCCTCCACCACACGACTCCCACGCTCCTACGCCCCCTCCTCTTTGCCCTAGCGGCCTCGGCCCCAAGCACGAGAAGAAGTACTACGACGCGCTAGCCTACCAAGAAAAAGTCAGCCGCCGTCCTTCGCCCTTCTCACAAGTACCCCTCACGACCGAGTATCTCCGCAAGGTAGGCCGCCGGGGCGAAGTCCCCAACAGCCACTCCACGCGGAGTAGCCACAACAACCGCGGCGGGGAGGAAAGCTCCCACAAGAGGAGCAGTGGCACGCGTACGTTGCAGGCGCAGAGTGGTGGTGATGGTGAGGACTTTAGGATAAAGATCTCGGGGGGTGCACGGCTGCGGGTTTCGGGCGCGGAGATTGATTGCGGGGACAATGCAGAGATTGTGTTTGCAGGGCCGAGGAGTAGAGGTGGTGGTGGTGGTGGTGGTTCTAGCTCTGGGAGTGCGAGGGCGGAGGATTTAAGAAGTAGGAGGGGGGAGAGAGAAAGAGAGAAGGTTTTGCCGCGGAGACAGAGGGAGAGGAGTCCGGGGGAATGGAGTACGCAGGGTGGGGGCTCACGGGAGAGGTCGTCTAGGGGATTGCGGTGATTGATGAGCTGCCGAGTTTCGTTGCGTCTGATCGATGGGCTTCTTGTCGTGGATGGTTGACCTGTGCTATATGTCACATGTGTGTGGTTTGTTGCGTGGTTTGGCTTGCGCGGCGAGGGGTTCTCCTCCTCTCTCTTTATTTTTTGCTTGCCTGCGAGATACCTTTGGCAATGATGGCCTCTTGCTACTGCATGAATGATCATGACGGACGAGATACATACTAGCATGGGGTTCGGCGCCTTTCTTTATTTATACGAGATTCACAAGACTTGGGGCTCATTTGGGGAGGTTCTGCTTACGGATAATTTGGCTGGGTATTCACGTCTTTGGTTATTGTGAACAATACAAGCTCTCTTCTCTGGAAGTTCATTGTGAATATCATATGACAATGACCTGACTTGGCAGTCGAGGTCCACGTCTCCTTGTTTCTTGATAAATCGTCATATAACAATGGGGGACAATATCTATCAGTTTGAGTCTTACGTTCGCTGAACAAAGTAGCCCAATCGTGGATGCTGAATGGGTCACACGCCCGATATCCCCAGAGGGATGGCTTACGGCCTATCTAAAGGCATAAAACAGAATGCATGAATAGTTAACTATACGGAATTCATGGATGGTGTTTCCTCATACCCCGAGACTGATGACTGAGTGCACAAAAGCGTAGATCCAGCTAACTATCACCCTACTACATAGCTGTCAATTATACTCTCAGCTCTGAAGCCGCTCAAATAATGCTGACTGGCGATCACATTTGTGCTGCGTTGCACCGATATGACGTCCCTGAATGGTGGGAAGATCCGACGATCTTATTGGCCTGACGACTGCACCGGCATGACCCCCTTCCGTGGCGATCGACATGCAAAAAGACGACCGACGATTCTGCGTGCTGTACTCCGTACGGCGAGGTAGGTACCTTTGTCGCAAGTTAGTAACACTTGGTACAATCGCACTGTGCACACTACCTATATGATGACGTATTATACTGTACCCGTGTTACCACAGGCTGTTTTTAACGTCAAGTTATGGGTACCTGGCTATGTACATGTCGCAGGTGACAGGGGGCAGGTTTCACTCGCGCGGGGGGCTGGATCGATTGGGTTGCCAGGGCAGCGGGGATTTGTTGACATTTGCGTCATCTGAGATGTCTGCTGGACAGGTCAGGTACGGGTAACGGGCGTGATGACTGGACAACGGGGTACGGAAAGAAGCACGGTACAGTAACTGGCACGAGAGAAATTTTGCATTCACGACTGCGTAGTCTTCATTGATTTCGCCCAGAATTTTCTCTTTTAGAATTGGTCGAAAGTGACGCTGTTGTGGTGGGTGGAGGCGGACAGGTACACAGACCCTAGCCACGGCATTTTCTGGGAACTCGTTTCTGGGGGAACTCCCGACACATGCTGCACGACCATCATTTTCCCCTCCATCATCATCAATCTAATTCTCATTCCATCCAACCCGTGCATTCCCACGACTTGCATTCCTGCCTCACAAAATCCCCACCACTTACCGACTGTCTACTTTCTACTCTCTATTCTCGACAGCTGTCGTCTCCTCCAGCCTTCATGGCCCCGTCTCTCCGGAGACTCGTGCCCCCAGCGGCCGACGGCTCTTCTCCCGACAAAACACTCGACAACCTCTTGCAACACACCCGCCGACTAGACACGCGCGGCGACCAAACCACCCCCAATCCCTCCCACGGAATCCTAGACCCCCACGACATCAACAATATCGGCTTCTTCGTCCTCTTCGCCCTCATCGGCGTCGCCTTTGTCGTAACAGGCATCTGGTTCTTCTTCTGGGCCAAAAACGGCGGGTTCCATTTCAAAGAAGGCGACTGGGAGGACTACAAAACCACCGTCCTACGTCGCAAAGGCCCCAACGGGACTCTCCTCTCCGGCGCCACACGATCAACCAAACTCGGCGGCGGCAGCGTCTACAAGGATGTATACGATGACGACGGCACAACCGTCATCACGGAAAGTACTGGTCTAAGCGGCGTCACAGCCGGGGCAAGCGACATTGCTGCGCGGGAGAAACGCCGTGCAAAGCAAGAGGCGCGAGATCGCGAGCGGCGCAAGAAGCGCAGCGAAAAGCAGAAGAAGAAACACAAGGACAAGAGCGGCGATGAGGGGACGCGCCGTGCGGGCGAGGATGGCGTTTTGGACGAAGTGGCCGAGAAGGAGGCGCTGGAGCAGCTGAGGAGTTACCGTCACGAGAGGCCTGCCCGTGTGGGCGGGTTGAATAAGGAATCGGATGGGTCACAGTGGGATGGATCGACGAATCCGTCGGAATCGACAGTCTCGTCGGATTTGTTGTCGCATCGGCAATCGACGCCTACGATGACACCTACCAAGAAGACGGCCGCGGCGGCGATTCGCAAGGTTTACTCGACGGCGGACCGTGGTGAGCAGCGGGAGGCGGAGAGGATTCGGGCGGAGGCTAGGCGTCTGAGGGAGGAGAGCCGGTCGCGCCGACGAGACTTCAGTTTTAATAGGCCGGACGCGACGGAGAGTGCTGTGACGGAGAGTCTTCTTGAGGGGAGTGATTTGGGCGTTAGGGGTCATTTGCCTTCTGTGGCGGAATCGAGAGGCCATGGAAGTAGGGAGAGGGAAAGAAATAGGGAGCGGGAGAGGGAGGAGAGGGAGGAGAGGGAGGAGAGGAGGGCGAGGAGAGGGGGGTATAGGCGCGGCAAGGGTGAGGATGATGAGCTTTGATGGGTGGTTCGTGGATTGATAGCAGGAGGTAAGCTGGACATGTTTCTGGTGGGGGTTGCAATATGTAATGGACATGATGAGTATGAGCATGATGGTTACGACGATTGGCAGGGTATGGCAAGGGGTGTTTGAAAGGAAAGTATGGTTTGTGAGGCGCGGCATGTATATATAATATGATATGGCAGGGTACGAGACGACGAAAACTATTGTTTCCGGGGCTTAAATGGCGGCATAGCAGTAGAAAAAGTCTTGATTAAAATCCGGACGTTGTAGAGCTATCCAGCGTTGAAATATCAGAGGTTGGTAGCGAGCATGTTGCATCGGCGGCGACTTTGCCGTTTCCACGCCTCCACCGGAAAACAGAGCGTACCAGGAAGAGGTATCTTACCGTCCGAGCCTGCCAAAGTGGGGCAAAGGCTCTGACCAATGACGGCGGCCCCGAGGCTCGAGCTCAAAAAGCGTGGCGGTGTCGTCTTACTACTGGCTTGGTTCTCAGTCCCTCTCACCAGCAAACCGTCGTTTGACCATCGCATTGCTGTTTTTGTTGCCTTCTATCTCTCGCGCCGTCTCTGAACCTATTTCCAATTACGGAATAACTAGTTGACAGATTCATCTTCTTAATCTTGGTACTTGTGCCTGTATCTGTGCGTGCTGCTCCATCAACCCCAGACGCAGCACCCCCGTTCGGCGCAACCCTGGAGTGGCAAAGTTCACGGACCAATCGTGCGTCCGCTCGCCGTCATCCACCTCCTGCCTGTCGTCTGCCGTCTGCCTTCCGCCGTCACCATCCATCTGCCTCATCAGACCGCATTGCCCACATTACTGCTGATGGCCGCTTCCGTCATCACCAGATTCACCACCTCGCCTTCTCGCCTCCCGCCTCGCCTGACTTTTTGCTTCTCTAGTCCGCTGGCGGCCAGTTGGATAGCTTCGACTTTGTTTCCGACCACCTACGAGGGCGCATTCACGGACGCTCATCTTACGACAGATACCCCGTCCGCCGCCCCGCCGCCTTCGACGACAATTCGTAGTGATTGAATCCGCTGTTGGCTCTTGGGTGATGACGGCGATACATCACGGTCCGGTCATTTCTCGTCAGTTCATTCACCAGTCTCGCTCCGACTTTTCATAGCGGCCGTACGGGCTCAAACAAACGAGCGGACAAAGGAAAAAAACGAACAAGAAAAAGGAAAGGAAAAGACACGAAACCAAAGAGAGAGAGACTACCTACGAAACAGTGCCATCTCGCGGCGGCTGTTGCACGGCCTTGGCAATTCAAATATCATCCCGCTGGTCGCGCACCTCGTGCATGGCTGGTGGCCGCAAGTCATCATGGCACCTACCGAACCCCCCTCCTCCGCCTTCATTGGCATCATCATTGGCCTCGTCTCCTCGTTTGGCTCTATTGTGTTAATCGCTTTGGTCGTCTTTATTTTTTGGGCGTCGGGATGTGCTGGATCGGGCCGAATTATTCTGGATCGACTGGGACGGCCTGGCGAATATGACGACGAGCAGGCTTTTGCGAGGGAAGAGGCCGAGGCTCTGGAGACGATGGAGGATATGATGCGGACGGAGTATTTGAGGGCAAAAGGTATGACGCGCAAGCACGTCCATCGCGCCTCCTCATCTATGAGGGTTTGGCATGTGCACTGATCGACGCTGGAAGAGATGCTGACAATTTTACTAGCCTTTGTTACTGCGAACCCCCCCGAGTCGTTACCTACCGACATCTCGCTGTCACAATACCTTGCGATACAAGAAAAGGGCGTGTCAGCATGGGAGTTTGAGCCCGAGCTGGAAGTGGCCAATTGTTTTGTCGAGGCGCGGACCGAGATCGAGTTTTTTGACTCGGAGTGCACCGTCATGAGCAATCTGCCCATCCCCAAACAAAACGAAGTGTATTACTGGGAGGCCAAGATTTACGAAAAGTCTGAGAACACCCTGCTGAGTATCGGCATGGGCACCAAGCCGTATCCGCTGTTCCGCTTACCAGGTATGCAGTGCACATCCCCCCCCCCCTTCCCTTCATGGCCATGATCGTAGTAGTGAGAGATTGCTTACATACGTGCAGGCTATCACAAATATTCAGTGGCCTACTTCTCCGACGGCTCTCGTCACTATAACCAGCCTTTCAGCTCTATACCCTACGCCCCCCGGCTTGTCCAAGGCGACGTCGTTGGCGTTGGATATCGACCCAGAACAGGCTCCGTCTTCTTCACGCGCAACGGCAAGAGATATGACGAAGTGGTCCATGGACTAAAGTCGCAAAACTTTTTTCCCGCCATTGGTGCTACCGGCCCTGCGATTGTACACGTCAATCTGGGCCAGTCCGGCTTTGTGTTCATCGAGGCCAACGTCAAGAAATGGGGTCTCGCTCCTGCGACGGGCAGTCTGGCGCCACCACCACCGTATGGTTCGGAACAGGGCAGCATTCTTCTTGAGTCTGGGAGCAAGGATGGCATGGTATCCGGCCAGCGACGTCCTCCCCATCTCCAGCCATCCAGTGAGGCAGCGCCTTACATGGTCGGACGAGATGCACACTACACGGTCGGACGAGACTCGCCTTATGTGGTTGGACGGACGAGCAATGCTTTCCTCCCAAGCCACGGGCGGACACACAGCGGGACCTTCCGCTCATTACCACCCACCACCAGCCCCGGCCCCGTGAGAAGTCCGACGGATATTTCGCTGGCTCAGCTCGTCCCGACTGACGAGGGTGTCGAGGCTAGCGGCAGCGCTGCAGGAGTTAACGGTCAGCAGGAAGAAGCCCATCGCGATGGAAACCCGCTGCATCTTCACTTGGAAGATGCTACAAATCCGCCTCCTGAATACGCGAGTCCGACGCTATCTGTCTCTGCCTCTTCTGGTGGGGATGACCATGGACGACCTAGTGCCGACAATGAGGATACGCCGTTGATGGAAGCCATGAATCGTAGTCGGGGGGGCTCTTCTGCTACTGCGACTCCACGGCAAGGAAAGCCTGTGGACGAGCAGCCTCCGGTGCCGAGCTACAGTGATGCGGTTCGAGATGGTGCGGGCTTACAAGAACGGGCAGAACGGGCAGAACGGGACTCGGAAGGGGAAGCAGTCTCATCTCATGATGCATCCCTATCTGAGGTATCCTCGTAAGTATCTGTCAGTCTGTCTTATCACTGATGTTGCGGGTGTCACGCTCGCCCCAGAGTTCTTTTTCGCTTTATTTTTCTCGACTTCCAGATTTGGGGGCAGGAGCGCGCGGCACCTCTACTGAGCGGGATGTCGGCAACTACTGCAAATTGCACGGTTCGAAAATGGCTGGTGAAGGTTGGCGAGATGGTTTGGCGCTGAAAAGAGGTCTCACCCCTCCTTTTTTTTTTTTTTTTTTTTTTTTTTTTCTTCTTTCACATTCGCGGTATTGGTTAGGCGCGTGGAGTTTTTGTATAAGCATTGGGATGGGATCAGCAGGCTTTCGTTACGGTTTGGGCTTTTTTTTTTTTTTTTTTTTATTTTTTTTTTTTTTTTTTTTTTTTTTTCATTCTTATTTTTCTTTTCTATTCTTTTCCTTTTTTGCTTGTGTTTCTTCTTCTTCCTTTTTGTTCGTTTCTTGTTTACTTCTCCTCTCTATTCATCATTCCTTCGAGGCAGCTGCGCGACACGGCGACACAGGCTCCAAGAATGACACATCTATAACCAGACGAGACGCACTAAATTAGCGAACCAGCCGAGGCAGCGGCTTTGTCTCTAGGAAGACTTGCTATATCACCTATATGTCAATGAGGCGTGTCTACTTCTACATGTCGCCTCTTGCTGTTGAATCTGCCCGCAGGCAATAGCTGGCCCGCTTTGACACGTTTTCATGTGCTGTTCTTTCCGGATCTACGTTGGGAATACGATTACTTGCCAGCCCTCTACATTTTTTTCATCGGTAGGCTTGGCTGTCGTCAAACCTACCTATGTCCCCGATTACTGATCTTTCTGAGCGCAAGACCTGTCCACTTTCCTTTGCGCCTCATATTCTTGAATCAGCGACTCGTTCCGGACCAAGTTCGATGTGTTCTGTCATGCCATTCCGCGGTACACACGAGCATGACTCGGAGCACAGTTCGTGTAAGCGAGGCCTGAATGCTTTCCCAGAAAATACCAATCGCTACAGTAAATCCTGCCCTTGATTTCTTTCTAGAATGTGCCTATTCCCATTCGTTCCGGAGTCTATTCCCATCTTTCCAAGTTCGCTTAGAACGCTCCTCCCTTCCCTTCTAGAGGCGAGCGAATCCTTCCTTGTCTTCTGGAGTGTGTCCCCCTGTTTCTATTCATCAAACTCGAGGTATGTAGTCTCTATTTTCTGGGTAATCATGACCACAGAATCCATCTCAAGTCTTCTTTATGGTTCAGTTCATTCCCTTGATCTCAGCTTGTGTTGGGCTTCGGTACCATGCGCCGAACGACCCACGAAGTAGGTAGGTAGGTAGTCGGAAGGTTTCTGACTCCCTGCAGCTATATAGTTTTTTCGTCTCGTCTCTTGTTTGCATGTATCCCTGTTGTATGTATCCTGCACAACCCCCGGCAGATCTTGCATTCTGCCGCGAAGGGTTGGCATGTACTCCGTATGTTGTAGCAAGGTATTTTCTTGGAGCTGGCTCCGGGCCTTCGTGCCGGGGGCCCTTGTAAGTTGTGCCGGAGCGAGGGCTTTCGGTTGGCAGTTTGATATGCTTTCGTTGATGCTCGGTGCTCGGCGCTCTGCTGGCATTCTTTCGTTTCATCTTGTTTGAGTGCTGAGTACCTATACAATCGTGATGCTGGGGTTTTTGACGGCGGTGCATGCATGTGTCGTCACTGTCGTGTCGCTTTCCATGTCTGCTCGTTTCAGGTCTACAGACTATTGAAGTGAAGGTCTACCCTGCCTTTTTTTTTTCTTTCCATCTGTGCACTCATATGGTTCCATGTCTGGTCCCTGTCGTTTATAACCACCGAAGCTATTCGCGTTGACATGTAGAGTCTGCATTCATCTACATTCAACTTGATCTCCATCGTCTTATAACTATCTTATCTTCCCTGTCGTCCCCAGCAGAATCGTCTCATCCAGCCCTAGCCCCAGCCTCAACCAGGGTCCCGTCCCGCCTCTCACACACACACACCGGGAAAGGCACAAGAAACCAAACTCCCGGTCACGACTCACAGCCCCTACCTACTTCTTCTATACGTAGGTATGCACCCCATTATCCCGGCGCCATACCCACCCGTGGTCCAAGTCCAACACACCCTTCAAGCAGTTCAGGGAAGAAGGCGCCAAGACAACATCCACACATTCCACGTGTTCGGTGGTCGTGCCGTCCCGCCGAATACGAAACAGGGGGTCCGGAAGGGGAAATGGGAGAGTCGACTACCTACTTTGCACGTGTACATATGTACCCCTTAGGTACCTGTGAGACTGAGCCACTGATGAAAGGGGAGGTGAGGGGGTTAGGGGGATCCCTTGTATGAGCTGGGGGAGGTTGCTCAGTGGTTCTGCCGAGGGCCGACCAGACAAGACATGCAACAAACAATGCATGAGTGCCTGTCTTTGAGCCACTGGGGTCTTTTGCGTCTTTTTTAATTCAGGGTGGAACATTCACAGGAGACATCTGACACAGGACGGAAGAGGGATAGTGGGAAACAGACGGGAATCATCACAAATTACAATCACGACCTGATGTTCCATAGGAAAAGTAGGCTAGCAGAAGCAAGGCAAATTATTATTCATCCTCGGCCGTCGTTCAACCACCCAATCTCATCCAGAATCAGGTATTTCGTACCTTCTTGAACTTCCTCTCTGCCAATCCAGTGCAGCCATTCCATTCCCCGGACCCTCTGGAGCCGATCATGTAGACAGACAGTAGAGAGGAATTTCTCTTCGGACGCAAAATAGAAGAGAGACACCCTATCTAGATTCACTCACAAGACCAAAAATAAGAAACATTGCAGTGAAATATCCAAAAGCAGCCAAACGCCCCCGCGTATTGCATACGCGCGTACCTTTCTTTCCCTTTCCTTTCCATCCCAGCCTCCATGCCATCCCTCAATCCGTTGCTCGCCGCACAAAAAAAAAAAACATCCCAAAGTAAAGAAGAAGAAGAAAAAACAAGGACATGGAACAAGTCCATCATTTTTCATATTGCCAAAAACTCCAATCCATTCCAGTCGATTCCCTTTCAATCAACGCCCCTTTTTCCCATATCTATGCAAAAATTCGCCTCGCTCGCCATGTTCTCGCTCAAAATGATGCAATACCCGAATCAAAAGGAGTGTGAATGCCATGCCATGCTATTCAATTATCAATATGCAATCATCTTGTGTCGTCCCAAACGGAGAAGAAGGAATGTATGATGAATGAATGCCTGGGGTATCATAATGCTTCGCCTAAAAAAGGAGTGTCGTCCGTCCACAGAGGGGGGGGGGGTGGGTATCGTCATCGTAATGGTAAAACCAAAAAAAAAAAAAAAAAAAAAAAAAAAAAAAAAAAAAAAAAAAAAAAAAAAAAAAAGGAGTGTGCTGTTATTATAAAATTTGATACACCAAGGCCACGGTATTGTTCGGCGTCGTGGATATGCGTCGTTTCGTAAGGATTGGTGTCGTGCGAGATCAACCAAGGTATATATATGCAAGGAGTGTATGCTTCAGCCGGAAAGTCGACATCTGCGGAAGCCAAGCTAGCAGATGGTGTGAGTCGTGACGGTTCCAGTCTGTGAAATTCGAACAAAGGGTAGCAAGTGCGAGGTGTCAAGGAGTGTGTTTTGTACATGGTGCGTTTGCGTGTGTGTGCGTTGAATAATTACTGTCGGGTAGATTATAGGCCATAGGTGTGTGAGCCTGTGGCTTCTGTCGAGTAGGGTCAAATCGGAAAAAGAAAAAAAAAACTGAGAGTCCTGTCGTAATTGAGACGTTCACCAAAATCCGTGAGAAAGACCAACCAAGTCTCAAGACCTTCCGTCCGGGACCGTCCCTGTCCAGGATGTGGCGAGGTCGTTGCTGTCCAAGGTTGAGGGAGGCCCGAGAAAGTCTGCCAAGTCCGTCTGGCCGTTTACTGCCGTTCAGGCTTACACAGTGCCTGTCCCGGCGGCGAAGGCAGAGCCGTACCCTTTGCCTCTCCATGGTTTTCCACCGGGACCACCGGCACGACCGGCATTCCATGCATTGAGACCGGCGACTCCGGCAAAGGGAGCATTCCCCATGTCTCCCTCTTACAAAGCAAGGCACCCGTATCCCACTCCCAGGAATCAGAAGACTCCCAGGGCGGTAAATGCGGTGCTTGCAGTGCAAAGTCCCCCCGGGTGGTGGAATATGTCGGTGTATGCGCCGCAATGGAGTGCCTGAAAAAAAAACAGCCGTGTCAATCCCATGTATCCTTTCCGCAAGCCTTCTTGTATGGTTCCATGAATAGTGCGCGCTGTATGTATGTGTGTGGAAAGCATGCCGCGTATGTACGTGACAGAAGCCGAAGCTTAAATCCACACAGGCTGATGCTGATGATGATGATGATGGGGACTCACGAACCCAAGACCGTAACCCCCATGCGCTCCATTATACATGGCCTGCTGCTGCTGCTGCTGCTGCTGCTGCTGCTGCTGCTGCTGCTGCTGCTGCTGCTGAGGCGTTGCCTGATGATACACGGGACTTCCCCGCAAATCAAAGGCCATATACTCCTCCGTATCGCTATACGCAGCAGACCCTTCAAACGTAGACGACGCTGGACTATACGCCCCCGTGCTGACAAATGAAGGCGACGGCACACTGAGGTATTGCTGGCTCGGAAACGGCGAAGAGAGCAGCAGAGGACTCGCCGAATGGGAGGCAGCACCCGCCGCCACAGTGACAGCGCTGCCATCAAGCAAGGACACTTCCTCAGCGCTATAGCTAAACGCTAGGTTCCCATACGGGATGAACTGCTGCGGCGACGGAGCCGATGCCGCCGCCGCCGCAATAGCTGCCGCAGACGCCGGAATGGAAAACTGCTCCTCCGAAACCGGGAAATTCGGAGGATGGAACTGTGGAAAAGAGCGCGTTCTCTCGGGATGGATCCAGCCCATGCGAGAGCGGAACTCCCCGACTATGTTGATGGGATATTCCATTAGAGTGAGGGGCGTCTCACAGGCACCCTCGCCCTCGACACCGCCGACAGCGACACTGATGCACATGAGGCGTCGAGCAATCTCCTCAATAGGCGAAATGGACAAACTCCCAAAATAGGCGGCGCCAATCTCGGGAAAGAGACGCTCCATGAGGAGAGCAACCGTGTACAGATGGGCAATCACGACGAGGGAGTTTGCTGAGCCGTGATAGCTCTGCAGATAGCCAACGGGCATCCAGAAGAGCCATGTCCGGAGGGGCTGCAGCCGTTCGTACTGCTGTGCAATGGACAAGCCGGGACTGATTTTGCGGGAGCCCTTGAGAAAGCCAATGAGGTGTTGGACTTGGGTGGTTTCTTCACGGTGGTGCTTGAGATGGGCTTCGACTTTTTGCACCTGCTCGAGGGTGCGTTGGAAGGCTTCGAGGTCTTCGTCGCGAGGCTGAGCGGGCTTGTGGTCGGGGAGAGGGGAGGGAGGAGCGGTGGGAAAGGTACTGCTTTCGGCGATGAAATCGCCAAACTGAGACTCGTGCTTCCAGGCGTCCATGGCGTCAATGACCTGTTGTGAAACCAAGATAAAAGAGATTAGCTTCAGTGCGTCCAATGAAAGAAGAGTAGGAACTCGAAATCGCAGGAGCCACGGTCGGTGGTTGGTGTGAGGGAAACGACCGAATACCGGCCGGGGCTAGAGCGGGCACATGGAGCCCAGCCTCTCGCGTATAAGCATCCCTCTTCCGAGTCTCGCATCATGTAGGTACATACCGTTGAAGTTCCCTGCATGAGCTGAGTCCAGCTGCGCCTGTCCATTTCCGTTAGCGATTGCACTCCAGGGCACACAGGTGGGCGGTGCTGCAGGTGGCATCAATTCTGATTTGCTTACCAATCTGTAGCTTGCCAGGACAGGACGAGAGAGGCGGCCAGGATGGCATCCGACGTTTCACGAGAAAAGGTCCCAATCGCCTCGTGAAGCCCGCTGAGGGCGATGCCGCGGTGCTCAAACGCCAAGCTACCGACCAAAGGACAGTCGGTGAGGAAAGCAATGTGCATCGCCGAGAAGGCAAGCAGCGCGTGCATGACGTAGGGAGTCGTGGCGCCAATTCTGAGTAGTCTGATTTTGCAAAGTCAGTTCAGGGGATTTTATACTGGTTGATGAAGCCACAACTTACGTAGGGATGTGCCGCGTCCACAAGGTAAAGTTGTTGGCATCAATAGCAGACAATTGATGATACAGATTCGCAACATGGTAGATCAGGCGCAAGTCCTCCACGGAATACATGAGCGGCATCGGCGACGGGTAGATCTGCAGCGACGGAAAGGGGAAGAGGCCCGTGGCCTGCCATTCCGCGATGGTGGCTTCGATTTGGGGCGTCCACATGAGATCGGCTTTGTCCGGCGTCGTAGAGCGGTCAGCATCCGACACTTGTACGTCGTTGTACGGACAGCGGATCTTGTGCTTAGTGCAGTTGCGGCTGGGAAAAGAGTGGTGGTTGTGTTAGCCCAAGCTGGCAGAGAGGTATTGGTGCGACTTTGGCCCGCCCCTTTTTTTGGTGTGTGTGTGTGGATGTGTGTGGATGTGTGTGGATGTGTGTGGATGTGTGTGGATGTGTGTGTGTGGATGTATTCTTGTCTCTTTTTTATCCCGCCCGCATTTCTGTGCCGCCGGTATGGGCATCACAAGGTGGACACGCAGAGTAGGACAAAACGCGGTACATGCTTAAAGCGAATAAGTTCTGCTCACCATTGGGGGAAGTTTTCGTCGCAGCGAATGTGTCTTCGCTTGCACGTCTCACAGCCTTTGCGAGATTTGGTGTGGCTGCCACAACAACGCATGAAGTTAGCACTGCCCAACAAATATGGCGGAGGTTTGCTCCCAATGTGTATGGTGGTATGGTGGTATTTCAGAGACTGTGGGAGGAGAAGACCTACCTGCGACGAGGAGGACCACCGCCAGGACCTGCCATCTTGAGTGCTTGAAGCGGGGAGGATGGTGAACGTAAAGATAAGTAGAAGATGAAGAGAAGCGAACACTGAAAGTAGACAACTCAAGTTAGCGAGCTTTTCGGTTGGATTGGGAAGATCTGAGTGCACATGGTTGAGTGAGTACGCATCACGAAACTGCGAACATACGGTGGAATGATGAGCACCACACAGAGGCAAACAAAGTCGATGAATTCAGCTAGTCGTGCCAACAGCGAAGATTCAACTGGTCGACCCAAGTGTGCAACCAAAATCAGAACAAGAAGTCTCTCCTGCCAGCAATACTCGGTACTGCTATGATATACAGGGCGTAACGTAGCGATCGTGGTGGAGGTAGTGTGCGATTCGTTGACCCCAAGTGCAAGTGCAACAGCCTATACTGCTACTTGTATACTTGTAGCTTCTTCCAAAATCGAGCTGGAAGACGAAGCGAACGTGGGTGTTTCGTGAGAAAGCGAGCGTGGGTGGGTTATGATATAATCTGTAGAATGAAGCGTGAAAATTCACAGCAACATGGATGTCGTTGCGATTTCCTATTAATGTCGTTGTGATATTGATTCCGTCTTTCTATCGTCGAGCCAAGGAGCCAAGGGGCCAAGGGGCCAAGGGGCCAAGGTGGGGGGGGGGGCAGTGGCAGGCGAGTGCGGAGAACAGCGAGCGAGCGACGGGAGGATAAATCGGATCCAAAAGTCTATTCTAGCTATATGTACGAAGCTCCCAGAACGTATTCTCGGCGTTTCTATCAAGAATAGAGGCGAGGGATGAAACAGTCGTTGTTCAAAGCGTTGATCCTGAAGATGTGTCCGAGGAGGAATGCCGCGTCAAGTGATATACTATCCCAACGATCGCAAGCCGATGCAGCGTAGCGCAGATTGCAGAGGAAGTGCGGAGAAGCAGCAACAACGAGTAACAGCAAACAAGATGCAATCAAGCGAATGACGGGAGTCGACGAGGACTTCCCAAGGTAGCGAGAGTTGGAGCAGTTGTGGCGATGAGCGAATGTCTACCAGCGGACGCAAGATGATGTCGAGAAATGGTCTTGGGATGAAGATATCTCAGGGCCGTGGGCTTTGGGGGGTTGGGAGGGAGGGGAAAGCGTCATTGTTAAATAATAGCAGCAGACGAAAGCCGCAAGACAAAGCAGAAGCGCATTCGTCCAACGAGAGTCGAGAGTTTGGTCTTGGGGCGTTTTCTTTGCACGGTGCTGGCAACACCCCCGGCGGCCGTCGGGAAGGCGATGAATGAGCGGCTTTGGGGCCAAAGTGGGAAAAGGCTGAGGAAAAGAGCATGGAGTGGGGCGAGTTGCATGTCGAATCATGGCAGCATGGCATGGCAGGCATGGTGACGCCTCTCCACAATGCAACATGCTTACAGGAGGCACTTGGGTTGGGTGCCTAAGGCACATATCTTGACTTGGCTGGCTGGGCTGTATGTACTCTGTGTTGTGTTGGCGCGCTTGGCGCAAGGGATGGTATCATGGTATGTACCACCATGAGAGAGTGAAGCCAAGTAGGTACATATAAACACCATCAAGCCAAGCCAGTCCTGGCAGACAATGGCAGGCGGCGGCTGGCGGCTGGCGGCTGGCGGCTGGCCCACTGCAGACTTCACGCATCGCCCCCTGTTTTGGATGCTTGAATGTCTTGGATGTCTTGGATGTCTTGGATGGCTTGGATGGCTTGGATGGCTTGACTCTCGACTCCCTCGAGTGTCCTGAGTCCTTGACGGTTGAGGGGGGCATGGATCGGGCTTTCAGCAGCTTGGAGTGTCCATTGCATGATACCCATAACCCGTCGGCTAGCTGCTACCGGGTCCGGACCCCACCGCCCACGCTCCAGACGGTGAACTGGCGAGGTACGAAGAGACTGACTGCCTGACGGCCTGACTGCCTGCCCGCCGTCACCCATCATCCATCCTCACATGACCCATCGTTTCCTCCATTGTCGTCCATTCCGTGAAGCCCTCCTTGCCTTCTCTGCCGACGTCCCCATGCGCCTATGCCTACCCATGTCCGTGCGCGCGCGCGTGCGTTTGCTTGCACTGCTGCTCCCGCTCCCGCTGCTGCGCCAACCCCTGCTTCGCCTGCGTTTCTGCATGCCGCCCGCCCGCGTTGACGGCTCACTCCTATGTACCTAACCTACCTATCCTATACTGTACTGTGCCTGATGAACCGATCGTGGATAAGTGCGCGAACAGCAGCCGGGTGAGGATGATGGGTGCGTGATGCGCGGTCCAGCCCTCAAGGGGTGTGTTGACACTGCACAGAAGCGTCCTGCCAATCCGGACGTCCACCCCCCCCTCGATTTCGTCTCGATTTCATCTCGATTTCGTCTCGATTTGGCCTCCTCTCCTGCTCCCAGTGCTCTACAATTTCAGACAACGTCGGCCAGACACTCGTCGAGACAAAATGTCGTCAGCGCAGCCGTCATGCTGCACGCCGTCTGTCACCTGTGAGGCTGACCATCCTGCTGATTTCTGCATACCGTCGTCACTAAGTCGCCCATTCGACGGGCACTGACGGGTCCCAAAGCCCAAAGCCCGTCAACCTACATGAAATACAACACAACCTGCATGTGTTGCACAGCGTACAGGGCCAACGTTGCGTTGCTGTAGATTTTGCAAAATAAACTTGCTGCATCCTCCTGGATGGAGGACTTCCGGCTCAAGAACCGAACCCGCCAGCAGCACTGCCTCCCCACGAGCCCATGACGCAAGTTACAATATCCTCCAGCGGAAACGTGCAGGCCAACTGGGGCACGACGTCAGGGGCCATTTCCACCAGTCACAGCGCGAGGACCAAAATAACAACAAGCCAGCCACACGACCAAAGTTTAAGTCGACAGGGGAAAGGGGGTCTTGACTCTTGGGTCTTGTTTTGTTCCGCATTCTTTCCATACGTCTTCCATGTCTTCCATACGTCTTCCATGTCTTCCATGTCTTCCATGTCTTCCATGTCTTCCATGTCTTCATCTCCATGGAACAAATTACGCATGGAATACTTCGTGGAAGCGTCCATGACGGGGGCAGCATGAGCCTCGTCAATTTCGCTGTTACGGAAACCCGTTGTCCGTGGCGTGTGACGATATATAGATACCCTTGTCTCACTTGACTGCCCTCGCATCGTCTCAGTCCAACGTGGTGAACGTGGTGGCTCCACGGGCTCCATCTCAGTGTGCCTAGTTTTTTTTTGGTTTTTTTTTAGTTTTTTTTTGGCCTCTCACAGCAGTCAAATCTCCCGCGCGCGAGTCGCGACCTTCCATCATGGCCAAATCGAAGTATGTATGTATGAACGCATCGGGAAGCATGTATATACATGTGCGCTTCGGCATGGTGGTTTGCATTTTGGTGCCAAAGAGAGCGCTGTTGCGAATGTGGGTTTCGCCGCTGTCAGCCTGTGATAGGTGTTTCACAAAAGAATGGGCGCAGCCGTCTGGCCACTCTGATGTGTTTTGTTTACCCCTATATACCCTGCGACACACCC
>SRPQ01000333.1:0-24083 GCA_018360075.1 Claviceps cyperi
AAAAAAAAAAAAAAAAAAAAAAAAAAAAAGGTACACACGTATCTATGATGAGGATGATGAAAAAAAAGAAGAAGAAGAGGCGAGTGAATCGGTGCAACGCTGTACCATGAACAAGGCTTTACTTTACAAGTGTCATGTGTTGTGCAATGGTTCCCCATGGATTGGGGATGTTTAGAGACTTGGCACGTTGTCACAGCAACGGAACGGTGTCACCATGGGCCAAGAGGCAGCCACTCAGCGTGCGTTGTCGCAAGGGGGGAACCCCGTTTCAGACAAGCTGGGGCGCGTTTGGCGGTCGCATGATGCATGTATCATGTAATATTCATGCGAATATAGACCATCTTCGATCTTTGATCTTCGATGTGCGATTTCTGCGTTTGTGCGTTCGTCTGTTCTGCGATCCCGGTCCCGAGGCGATGCGATGCCATGCGATGCAACATGTCGAGCCAGCTTTTGCTGGGAGCAGTCTTGATTGGCCAATGGCTGTTGCGCATGAACGATCAAGCAGGCCGACGACACGCACGATTCATGAACACCGCGTAGATCAAGATCAATACACACACACAACATAGGTAAACAAATGTGGTTGGCCTGACTGGGCTCATGCAACGGAGCGGTAAGGGCTTCATAATAAGGCTAATAAGCTAACTCCGTATTGGATACTAAGTACCTACATGTTGTTTGACTAGACTCCAGACCCGGGACACCAGTCACGGACTCACACCACTTTGTCTATCTTTTAGTGCCGTTTTAGCGCGAAACAAGTCGTACTCCTCCGTTCACAAGTTCAAGTACAAACGGCAGTGTGCATCAAGCCACATTTTGCCTTGTTCATGACGAAGCACAGTGCTATGTAGACGAGCTCAGCCAGTACGATATCAGCAAGTACAATATCACGTACGGAGTAGATCAGCCACCGCTTTGTCCGCCCGTCGGTGTAATCAAGGTAGGTATTGGTAACTTTTTTACAGTACAGAAGGTTACGTATACATCAAGACCCCTTTGTCCATCGGTAAGTCCATCACGCCGGCACAAGTCTCAATGTCAATGCCGTAGTCAAACATCACTTGGACCACTCACCCCCCATCCATCCATCTGTCGAAAAAGTCGAGCCATCCCTCACCTTCATACTCGGGCACCGTATGGCCAGCCCCGTAAATTCGCATAAATGTTAAGCCCTTTGTGGTGCACACATCGCTGTACTTCCGACCAGACGGCACGGAGAGCTCACCCGTTTTTGCAGATTTGAAAGCCAACCGGCACGGGCCAATCGAGAGCACGGACCCAGGCCAAGTTGCCGAGCCAGTTGCAGATGTAGTCCAGGTCACCAGCGTAGATCAGCATGGCAATCTGGGCAAGAATCCCGGGAACGACGCGTAGCGACGCAGGAGACGTCCAGTCATCGGCAACGATAAAGTCGTCGTACTCGGCAATGTTGCATTTTTCGTATTGCCGGGTGACCTCGACACCCAACGCCCTCTTGGTACTCGGCTCCCTGAGGAACTCGGTTGCATAAGACGTCTTTCCGGTGCCATTGGGGTGAAGAATATCGTAGATATTTCCGCCCCACACACGCATCACATGCATGGGTGTTGCAGTAGTCGGACGCAGCGCTGCAGGTATCCGGATTACCGAGATCGTAGCACTGCTTGATCTGCCTCAGACACTCTGGCTCGGCTCTCTTCATGCGCTAGCAGTCGGCAGGGCGCATAACAGCTGGGTAGCCTCCTTGACCGCAGACCATGGGCTGGAAGGACGAGATGTTACGGCTCGTGTGAGAGAAGATCTCGTGGCCAATGGAGGGAATAAAGTGGCCTGCATAGGACTCGCCCGCGATAAAAAAAGTCCTGCTTGGCGTACTGGGGGAATTCGTGGAAGAAGAGCGTCAGCAGCGCGTAGATGTCCTGGGCGGCAGCCGGGGATGTCGTGGTGCGATTCTCGCTGTAAGAGTAGCCGTGTTGACTGGCTGGTCGATGAATTGACGTTGGCCTTGGTGTTCCACGAAAACGGGTTTGAGACTGGCTTGAGACTGGCATTGGGAATGCTGGCCGGGCCGAGTTCGTCGAATAAGTTAGGCCGGCAAAAAACGAGCACCCGGGTCCACCGTTGAGCCAGAGAACAACGGGGTCCTTGGACGGGTTGCCTCGGGACTCAAAGAACCCTGCATAAAGAGTGAGCGATTTATTTATTTATTTCTTGGGATCTCGTTTTTCTATTTCGGATTGAACCCGGCTGCCCTGGACGATGTGGTCCCAGAAACTGACCGGTAGACGATTGATGGTGGCATCGCTGGCGGCTGCAACAGCCGTGGCTGCGGCCAAGCAGAGGGCCGTGATGGAGGCACGCATAGTAAAGTCAATAAACTTTTTGTCCTGCAGCAATGCACCTATGCCTACTCCGTACTGAACTAGTCTCTTTGCTGTTGCTTTTTTGAGCAAGGAGAACTAGCGACTAGTAGATGCAAGGAGGGCGGATCAAAGACAATCTGCGCAAGACTGGTTCAGCAGCTGAGGCGTAAGGCTAGCCATGGTAGAAATTGTTTTGCGTGAGCAGATGATAGATCTTTGTATTGCATCCCTAGAAACGCCTTCATGTTCAGATTTTGGCCTCTTCTATCTTTCCTGGATGTAGGCCAAGGGGTGATTCTTCTTCGCGCATGTCGGCTCATCGTCACCGGCTCCAGCTCACTCTAATGGGGCAGTAATCAAGCAACCCGGTCACAGATAAAGGCCCTGTGCTCGATCAGCAGGGGTCTCACAGATATTTACAAGCTATATGGAGAAGCGAGAATTCTTGCCTGCTCCTGGACCGCACTGCTGGACAGTAGAGTACAGAGGAGGCGAGACGATGCCGTCGACCAAAAGACGCGCAGAGGGCCAGAAGGGGAAGCACGGCCGACGATCAAGGTGCATACATATTCCGTACGGATCAAGCCCAACCATTGACCAAGGAGGCGGTTGCCAATCCTGTCTTTTATCTCCACGACATCCGTTGCGGAGCTGAAGGGGGTGGCAGTTCTCAGTTGATGCAACGTCGTTTGTGTGTTGTTGCTTATGCGAGTTGCTGGACTTGGGTTCAGGACCACATACAGTATTTGGGGTTGGCGAACCCACAACCAGGACCCTGGCCCTTTTGCGGGAAGAAGGAAGTCAGGACGGGAAGGCGCTCTGTGCGTACGTCATTCGTCCCGCCGTTTATCCACTTCTCCATCATCCGCCCATTGTGTTCAGTTGTTTGTTTACTGTTTACTGTTCACTCACTGTTCACTGTTTACCCATCAAAATGGTGCCTCTCCGTTTCCCCAGTCGCTCCTTTGTTGTTGCTTTTTGCCTCCCCTCGACGCCAATATCGTGAGCCGCTCCACAAAAAGGAAGCGACAACTTACAAGACCCAGGAGGATGCATGGAATCAGGTGTCCACTGATGATCCCTGGTTGCCATCATGCATCGGGGGGATTCAGGCCTCCTGCTGGCTGGGCCGTGAACCGTGAACATGTACTTCTTCTGAACTTTGAAGTCTACAAGTGTCCAGAATGAGGACATGGAATAAGGTTATGTATGTTGGTCTCGATTCCCGGATATAGTTTATGAAGGAGCAGCCTGTCCGGTTTCACACCTGAATGCATATTTCCATCTCATTTGCCTATTCATTCGGAGTATGCTTCAAATTTAGTTCGATTTCGTTTGTTTGGGCAGCCAAGTAATACTCCGAGTGTCCAAGTATCCAATCAGCACTCCTTGCATATCCAATTTGCGTATCTCGCTTTTTACCATGAACAAGACAAATTCTTCACCGCCGCCTATTCTAGTCTAGCTTGAATCGCCTAATTGTCTGGCGTACAAAGTAGGTTCATGATTGAAAATAGGTCGATATCCACCGTCTCGAGATTTCAATCTTCTTCACCCGCGTTTTCTCATCTCTCATCCGCGGCGATGCTTGTTTAAGAATCCAATCACCCTTGCTGATACATCTTGCAGCGGCGATCCAGGTCCCGGCCAGGCATGGCTCATGCCGTCAACCTTGATGTGCTCCAACCCGTCAACGAGGCCTCGGCACTTGTACCGGTAGTCATGAACGCCATGGCCCAGATCCGTTGCCACGCGCGCACCGCATCCGTTTCTCTTTGCCCACGCACTCACCCAGGCCGGAATCGATGGCAGAGGTCCATTCCCGCCTGACTTTCGGCCGTCATATGGAATCCGCTTGTCGCCTGTGCCGTGAACCTCGAACATGGGCCGCGGCCATGATTTAGATGCTGCCGCAGCCGCAGCATCGCACTTGACATTGCCTTGAAACTCGGTATAAAAGGCACCGGAGATGGGCGCAAACGCTGCAAACTGAGCGCCTACGTCGCGCGAGCACGCGAGTACATCGCAGAAGCCCCCGCCGTTGGAGTGGCCCGAGGCGTACACTCGTGATTCGTCAATGCAGTACTGATCCTTGATATGGGTGAGGAGGTCCATGGTGAAGGCCTGATCGTTGACGTGGGGGACGGCGTAGGGTGCGCCCTGCCAGCTACTCTGTAAAAAGGAAAGAAAGAGATCAGTCATCAGCATTTGGTTCTTTTACATATTGATGTGGTCTTGTTTCCGACCGATCATGTTTCTCTTCCAGGACATACATTTACACCAGCAGGATATACGGCAATCATGTGCGGATTCACGCTCTCGTCTGAAAACCGGGTCTGGCCCTCAAACTTGACGGGCTCGTTCCCATTGCCATGGTAAGCAATCAGAAGGGGTGTCGGTGTCTGCGCATCATATTTTGACGGCAGATGGAGTCTGTATGTGCGGTGGCGGCCGTTGCTGTCGATGCCAAACTCGTGCGTCTTGCCCGCAAAAGAGTGATTGGTGCCGCATCCCTTGGTGTTAGAAGGGTTGACGGCGCCCTGTGCCGTAGAGAGAACGAGGGAAGCGATTGCGATGAAGACGGATAGAGCGCCATAGCGTTTTACAGGTCCAAGGTGGAGAAGTGCGATGGACATGATGGAGTAACGGGCGTGATCGTCGTTATGTCATATACTTGACGCCTGATAATGAATATGAGCAACAAGAAAAAGAGGAACCAGAAGAATCAAGTAACTAGCCTTAATCTGAATAAATATGACCTCCCACGTCATCGCTCAAAATTCCCCGAGACACCGAGCCTGCGTAAGATCATAGATGTCCCTCATCCGCTGACGATCCCCCTCCAGTCCGCATCCCGTCAGCGTCAGCGGGCGGCTTATCCAATAATTAAAAACCGGTACTCATGGTTCCTTACGGAGTACCTAGTTGAGCATTAGGTCTTTCTGGAAGGGCCTCCAAGCGGCAAGCGCTGACCATCGTACTCAGCCTTCAGCCGTGTGCCCTGAAGGCTGGACAACTGTTCACGGTGTTGGATTTTGCCTGACGATGGGATGTCCGTAGATAGTACAGAGTACCTGATGGACGGATGAAACTACCTAGAAACCTGTAGTATGGCGAACTGATGGGACGAATGGCTGAGAATAGATGGTCGCGCCGTCGCAATACTGGGCAGTTAGTCGGGTTGCATCTTGGTTGTCGGACGTCAGTGTCTCTTCTTGGTTGGCATGCGATCCGGTGGGCCAGAAGGTTCTAGATGGTTACCAGAGTCCTGCGGGTCACCACCTGCCTGTGCTGGACCAACCAGACGTGCGTTCACCCGTGACCCTTGACGGGATTGTCCAGGCATCGCACGAGAGGCTTTGGCCATATAAGACTAAGACTGTTCACCCTCTCTTGCTCAATTTTAGGTAGTCAGGTTATGCGAGCTTGGTTCTTCAGTTCTAGTTGTCAGGTCTTGTAGTAGTCCAGGGAGGACTGCTGTCTTTTGAGTCTTTGTCGTCGATCATCGTCTTCGTGTGCAGTTGAGGTCTCGTGAGGACCTTTGCTGCCTTTTGCATCCACCGTCTGTTCTTTGTTTTCTCGTATGTACATACATAGGTACAAGGTTCACAGTACCTATCTTGGCGATGCCCTCGTCAGCCTTACTCGGTACCAGCCTCACACAGGTCCAAATTAAGTCAATAGCCGCGTCACAAGCTACCTACTCCGGCTTGCGGCTTTGCGGAGTATCCCGTACGGAGATGTACCTATATATCTACCTTAATTTAGGTACGCCGTATAGGTACCTTCATTAGTCTCCCCCCTCTTCTCCACTCAAAACTTCCCCCGTTTCCCGTTTCCCTCGGCTTCCCTCCACGCCAAACCCATCGTCACTTTATCCAGTTCTGCTTCAAACGGTTCACTGTCTGTCACTGCACCGGATCGCACCTCCGTTGCGCTCCCATTCGCGCCAATCGCTTTCTGCGGCTTCAAAGAAACTCATCCGTCGACTGGACGACTGTCGCCATCTCGCATCGGCCTGTCTCACTCGCTGCCATGCTGCATGCATCGCACTCTCTTCAGACTCCCGAGGCGCCGCACCGGATGATGCAAAACGCTCACGGCCATGGTATGGGCCCAGCTGCTGCTGCGGCGGCGACGGCCGCAGAAGTTGCGTGGCCTCTTCCCGAGATTTGCTTCATCCTGCGGCGCAAGGTTCTCGCCTTCTTGGAGCAAAATCCTTGTGCTGTTTCCAGCGACAGCCACGGTGCGATAAGGAGCGTACAGATGCAGACTCGCGCGTCCATAGAGGTGGTACAAGAGGCGTTGCGGCGGTATGGGTATGAAAATGAGGCCCTTTTTCTCCCTGTGAATTGCCCCATCAAGCAATCATTACTATAGAAAGCTAAACGAGATGTTGGGCTCGCATTCCAGGCCTGCCGAACTATCCTTGTCCTACAACGGCGGCAAGGACTGCCTTGTCCTGCTTGTCCTCATTCTGGCCTCCCTGCCAGCTATCTACGATCCTCAGACTTCATCATCATTACCATCGCCGACATCATCGTCTCATTCCTCCCCCCCGACGAACGGCCCCGATGTTGATCTGCCTACACTACAAGCTATCTATATTGCGCCGCCGGATCCGTTTCTCGAGGTTGAGGAATTTGTTACGCGGACTACGAAGGAATATCAGTTGGATTTGGCGCGCTATGCGCTGCCGATGCGACGCGCACTTGAAGCGTATCGAGAGGATAAGCCTTCTGTTAAGGCCATCTTTATGGGCACGAGACGGACCGATCCACATTGCGAGTTCTTGACACCGTTTGCGCAGACGGATAAGGAGTGGCCGCAGTTTATGCGGGTGAATCCTATACTTGACTGGCACTATGTTGATATCTGGACTGTATGTTTGTTGCTCTGTCTTGACTCTGTCTCCCTGTCTATTGTTTTCCCATTCGCTCGTCATCACACTGCACCCTCTACGTGTGTTTCCATTTCTGTCCCTCCCTCTCTCTCTGTCTCCCTATCACATTCTGTGTAAGCCCTTCTCTGTACCGGCAAAAGCTAATTCCCATGTTTCACACTAGTTTATTCGCTGCCTCGACGTCCCCTTTTGCAGTCTCTACCAGCAAGGCTACTCCTCCCTCGGTGGCGTCACCAACACGCGGCCGAACCCAGCTCTCGCTATTGACGCGCAAGGCACCGAGTTCCGGCCAGCATACGAACTTGTACGAGACGACGAAGAACGACTGGGGCGAGACAGATGACTGATTGCTTTATCGGCGCCCTAACAAATTAGCACACAAACATTACTTTCCTGGTTGAACGGGTGAGACGATACGAAACATACACTGACACAGCAAACATGCTGTGAAAAGTCACAAGACAAGACAACACAACACAACACAACACATACGTCTCATGTAGAGGGGCAAACGGTACCTCGAGTTGAGAAATATAGCCTTGGTCCTTGAGGTTCGATTTTCCGCTGTAACTACATGTCTATTTATGCCCAAGCGACCTTGGCATTCCCCCTTTTCACACTTTTCACACTTTTCTGGCCGGTTTCGCGCTTATAGGTTCTGCCCATTCTTGTGAGGATTTTGGGGGCGTTCGATTTCTTTTTTCGGCCATCTTGTTCAGAATATATAGAGCATAGAACATCGAGGCAAGGCGTTACAGAGATTATTTCGTCAACTCGAGGATCTTCTCATTCTTGGGTGGTGAATGCTGAGATACTAGTGTGATGATATCCATCTTTTCCCACGTGGGATTTGTGCCGCGTTGTGTTGACATGAAGAAATGATGCATTCATCTCAACAACGCACAATACATATCCTGCGATATAAAACACATCATGAAACCCCAAGGCTAATCTAATCTACTCCCCCCTGCCTCTTTTCTTGCTCAGCCGGCAGCGGCAAAACAGGCAAGTCGCGATCGAGAGCGTACATGTCATCCTCCCGAGCATCATAGTGTCGGAACATGGCGTACACGGCACACCCAGTAATGAAGGCCGTGACACCGACACCCGTGTACATCCACACAAACTTGGGATCCTTGGCGACCGGAACAAGACCCTCGGAAATGGCAGATCCAAACGCGTTGGTGAACAGGTACAGACTCTGAACAAACGACTTCATGGTAGGCGGAGCTTTTGTGTAAGCGTATTCGAGACCCGTAACAGAAATGAAGATTTCGGCAAGACCAATGAAGACATAGGCGGGAGTCTGAATGGCGACATGGATGTTATTCGGAATCGTCTTCCCATCTGCGAGAGTCCCGGCCGGACAATCACGCGGCGAGTCGTAGCAGGGCCCGGCGCTGTAGATGAGGTGTTGCACTATGGCGGCATACCCCAAGCAAATTGAAGCGAAGAAGAAGCCAATCGTGATACGTGCAATGGGCCGCAACTCAATGCCGCGGTTCCTCAGGAAAGGATACACAATCTTCTCCAGAATGGGGGTGAAGATGAGAATGGAGAGCGGATCAAAGTTTTGCATGAAATCGTTGGGCATCCCCCCGACCTTCATCTGTCCAGCCTGAGTGACAAAGTTACTCGAGAATTGTCCATAGCAGACCCAAAAGACGGGGTACAAGAGGAAGACCTTGCACGCCATGAGGGCACGTTTCAACTCGTCAACAAAGTGATCGTCCCAGTTAAGATTGCTGTTCTTGCCATTCTGCGCACGCCACGACGGCTTCGCAGCATCCATGTTGCGATTTGTAATCATCATGCCAATCGCCTTGAACGCATCCGTAATGATCTGGCCCTGCGGCGGGCGAATAACGTACGACTTGCGCCGGAGCACCAAAATCGCAATACCGACGTTGAACATGCAAAAGCACATGAGAAACGCGGTCCAGAAGCCTTTGTACAGCTCCATGAACGGGGTGGCCATCAGGGACAAGGATCCGACATTGATACACCAGTAGAAAACCATGTAAATGCGCTGATAAGTAATCGCAGGGTCAATAATGACCCGTTCGCCATTCGGCTCGGTCCGGATAGCCATGGTACGTCGCTGGTACTGATCGGCAATAAGCGGCGCAATGTTGGATTTGATACCACCGGTACCGAAACCGATGATGATGATGGCCGTGATGTACCCCCCCAGGCCTGCGCCATTCTCAATCGCAACAGGAAGTGACGTGGTCCAGAGGATGACGAGCCCGAGCCAGTACACACCACAGAAAATGAGAATCGTCTTGTATTTTCCCAGATACTGATCCGAAATGATGGCGCCCAGAATAGGCGTCACGTAACAGAGCCATTGGAAGAACAAGTTGAGACCGAACGCGGCTTGAGACCCAAGTCCCAGACCTTTGGGGCCATCGCGCCCGTCTTTGTGGTAGCTGATGTAGTTCTGAAACAGACCCTGGGCGCCGTAGTAGGTGAATCGCTCCGTGAGTTCGACAACAGCGATCAAGAATGCTGAAGCGGGTAAGCTCTCGCCAACGCGGCGCAGAGTAGTCCTTTCGTGATCGTTGGGCTCTTCCCCATCAGCCGACGGCCCAGCCTCATGATCTATAGTGAGATCGTGCTTATCGCCCAGAGATGTTTTCTCGATGCCACCGGTTGCCGAATCCGTTTTGCCGTCATGGCTGGGTAACCGCGCCTTGAGCTCGCCGTGAAGCCTACGACATGGGGGGGGGGGGGGGGGTTAAAACGCTATGTAATTACGCACGACATGGCCACCATCTTGTCCATCAACGGCCCGGGGGTGGGGAGTTTCTCAGGGGAAAAGAAAGAAGGGAAAAAAACTTACTCGGCAGCCGCATCCTCATGATTCTGGGCCATAGCAGCAATGTTATGAACAGGACAACGGAACACGGTACACCCGTAGCCTGTTTGCTCTGCCTGTCAATGTCTCAGGCTTGCGACGAGAGAGAAAAAAGTAGAACAAATGAAGAAGAGAAAAGAAAGCCGGAACCACACAAGTTCAACAGCTTCGCGCCGGGTGAGGAAGAAGACGAGCGGAAACTATGTAAACGGTCTTGCAGAGAAACCCCCAACACACATCAAGGCGAAGCCCCGAAAGGGTGCTGTCTCTGCAGCGTAGCTAGCCAACAAGCGAACTGACTCGTGATGAATTCCACATGGATACCGGCCGATAGGGCACGTTACCTTATCCACCGTACGGAGTAGGAGTACATAGATAACATTGGTGAGGTTGTGAAGGGTTCGGGGATCTTCGCGCGACTTACAGTCCCCCATGTCCATTTGCCCAGGGGGGTCCCATTTCATGCTTTCCAATGGACGAATCACAGAGTGTTCTTTCATCCTCGGCGGAGCACCGCGCGAAGTCCCTCCGAGGAAACAGGACCGAATCAATCAACTCCGCCTCCGAAACCCGCCGTTGTCGGGCGAGATAACCAGGTGGCAAACTCGCCTTCCTTCCTTTTCTTTTCTTTTTCCCGTTCCCGTTGGCTTTACTCTTCTTCTTACTGCGTCTTCTATCTCTCCCGTCCCTGTTTCTGTCTCTGTACAATGGCGCGTCACCGATCTCGCTGCGCAGCATGCATTTGTGATTTGAATAACTCAATGATCTGGGTGACGTCAACGCCCCCCCTTTAATAGGCGCCACCTGGCACCTCGGCACACACCGAATCGAACGGGATTTTATCTGGCGGGGCTCCACTCCACAATACCAGGTACCTCCTGTAGTCGAAGTATCGAAGCTTCGTTGCAGATTCGCTGATGCATGGAAGAATTTCGAGCTGAAGCTCCGTCCTTTGGCGACGCCACCCGCAGTTCCACCCCCTTTGGTGAAATAGCCGAGGAAGCCCTTGTCAAGGTGTTGGGTTCTCCGGTCATGTATGTAGGTATATACCTCTTATTCCCATTGCCGCTCCGACGCCCAAACCCCCATAATAATGGCAGGAGGCTGGCGATGTGACCACTGACGAGGTGGCGAGACGCCGGATTTGTCCGCAATTGGCTGGCTGGTCTGTGATGGGCTCTCAGTTTTCCAACCTCTCTGATAAGGTCTGCTTGGCGACCTGGGGAACAAGATAAGCACGTGAAAAAACAGACGGTTGTGCCAATATGCTTTGATTCGAGCAAGTGAGGCGGTCAACCACGCTTGCAACAGCGTGAGCCGGTCTACTTGGAGCCGGCGGAAAATATTTGCTGCCGAGCATATGGCGTAGTTTTGGCGTAGTGTCTGGATTGCATGCGAACCGGTTTCCTCTGAAAGCAACGTCAGGTGAGATCGTCCTCGTTCATCGCAACCGAGGAGATACCTTTCTTCGATTACGATCTGTGAACCGGATATGTGGTAGGACTCGAGTGTTCGATAAATCTCGCAGTAGCATATCTATGTCCTTACCTCAAACATGAGATCACTTGACACACCGATTCATTCGGAGAGAATCCAGAAACCTCCCAGAGACCCTTAGAGAACCAAAGCCTATTTTCGTATTTTGAATGGAGGCTGGACACTGGACCGTTCCAAGCCCCCCAGTTGAGGCCCTTATCACAGTATCTTTGTCGTGGTGAATTGTCCTTCTTGATATAAGAGCACCAGCCAGCCGGTGACACGATTATATAAAAGCGCTTCTAGGGTAGTAATGCACAGAGAACAGGTCTAACTAGCTTACTAGCCGAGACTTTGAGTTAACACTCCCATTATGCTATCTATGCATGCAAAACGTGGATCCAGAGTAATGGATGAGCACAATTTGCGGGGAATGTATTTGTATCGCCGGCTACAGTTATGCTTAACATGATGATCGCTCCAGAACAGGAAGACGTCCGGCGATTGGATTGACGTTTCCTTGTCATGACAACAACAAGTTACAAAACGAACAACCCCGGGTACTCTGTTGTGCTCGGCACAGTGTCTCCGCATTGCAAATACCCTACAGCGAATGAGCAGATTTAAAGTTCTGGATTCTGCTTTCGCATTGTAACAAGACCAGGTCATCCGTGACAAATAACCTCAAAGCTGCTGCGACACAGAGATACTCCGAATCCTCTCTGCTTACTTACGTTCCTTTGGCTGGCAACCGCCCAGCTGAAGACGGGATGACCTCAGCCCTCGCGTGGTAATGAAAGCATACACTGCTCAAAACATCGTTCCTTTGATGAGCTGTCTTACTTAAAAGTTAGCCTGAGGGATTCCAACGGTTCTAGGCGGTTTGAATCGTGCGGAACCAATTTTCAAACAACAATTGTGTCGCACGCGGCACATCTTGTTGCAACGATCAAGTTCGTGTTCTGCTGGGCTGGAGTCGTGCACTGTGTCACACATATCTTCCTCCACTTGTCACACGTAACCGACGATATCGGATCCGAAAGTCGCGTGAGTGTCATCGGCGCAGCGATCTCGGGGTGGTGACCTGACCGCGTGACCGACAGCTTGGCGGGCTTCGGGTTCCAGATTCCATGGAGTCATGAACTGCATGCTACTGTAGGTATGTACTCGGTACTCAACGCACCCATGAGCCATGGCACATTCTGCCAACTCTGCACACGATGCTACAGGCCTTGCGCCCTTCTTCTTGCGATAATATTGAGAGAGCAAGTGCAGGTATTTGCAGAACCGGAGTCACTGTGATGTGATGCAACGAAGTGCGGATACGTCCGACGACCTGCATAGTAACGATGGTCAGAAACAGTGTTTCGTCCTCGACTTCCCCGCTCTGGGTTTTCTCCAGCCTGACGCGAGCCCATTACTGTTGCAACTTTCAAGCACTCTGCTGTATACCGATGTAACTGGTTTGCCTGTTCCTTTACCGAAGAAGTCCTGCGACTACATACAGCTACTTGTGGCACGTAGCCAAGTCTGTCTGTTCGAAATGCGGCTGCTGTGTATCGCGTCCGTACTGCTCGGTCTCGTCGATATCAGCGCCCCGCCGCCCACTTTTCGGGTTACCAGTCGGGCAATATTCAATGGGAATACTCATTGAGTTTGCCTCTTTTATGTCACCGTCAAGGTTGACAAACAGGTTGTGCAAACTTGATGGCTCGCAATAACTAAGTAACGCAACTGAAGCGCCGACCCAAGCTGTGACAGAGAGGAATCAGAGATGGATGAAGAGCGACGGGGGTTGCAAGGGACCCGCTACTCCAGAGTCTCGTCATCCCCTTCCCCAATCGATTTCATGCTGTGCAATATGTCGAGTCCACGTGTATAATGTAGCATCGCGCTGTTTGAGCATGAGGACCACGTCTCATAGGATAGGCACACTTACAAGTTACTCGACACTCGACACTCTTGCTGACCTCTTGTAGACAACACTACTTAGGACTGGCACTTCGAAGTGTTTCTGTCGAAGAAGCCTCTTCTTGCTCGCTCCTCAGTGCTGGCAACGACAAAAAGGTCTGGCCATTTCATGTAGATACAAAACAAAGTAGATGTGATTGAGTTTAGATCGAGGAGGGAGTGGCCAGCCCATCACACCTGCCCTAAGGATCCACTTCGGATCTGTACCTTCCTTAACGGATTAGGAACCACCAGATGGGCCGGTGGGGAGATCTTCATGAGCACCTCAGCAACTATGTAGATCATCACGATTCACCACGCCAATTTTGCCTAAATAGGTATGATGCATTTGCAACGCAGCCAATCATTTTGTAGCTGGCCCCATCTCGCTTTGTACCTTCATCATCGTCCATTAAGGTCTTCCCCGGTGATGCTTTGAGCTTGTTCAAACCCGGATCTGACTCCGAGAGGGTCTCGACTCTCAACCTGTCAAGCGCCACCATCAAGGCACCACGGACGGAATGGACCGCACAGCCTTTCCGCGGAATGGACCGCAGAATGATGAACCGAGATGGTTGCACCCAAGCGCCAAAAAGCGTTTGTAATCAATGGACAGCGCTTATTCTCCCCCAGCCAAGGTTCTATCTTGCTTGGCAAAACTAGCATCAGCGCTGGAGCGGACCAGCCTTGCAGACCTTGCAGTGTTCTTTCGTCCTTCTTCATCCATCTTGTGCCATTTCGAAGCAGCCTCATTGTGGAGCGGCGCACGAGTGGCTGGGAGGTGGCATTAGAAGTTGAGAGTGACGAGATACACGCCGCTGTCGAGTCGAATCGATGGACATTTTCCTGCAGCTGGAGAAGTGCTTGCTTCGATGACACTCCGTGTTCGGGACACCCGGGAGGTGCAATACCAATCTTAAGTCGCAGGCTGCTGGTAATAAAGTGGCGTGCATTTCGACTGGATCCCAAGGCAGTATTTACACACGCGTCCACACTTGTTGCAGCCATGCACTGAACAGGGGCGTGGAGTCTATTTTGCAGGACACGCTCCAAAGTCAAATCAGATTCATCATGGCCTGTCTAATGGCATGAGACGAAAAGATGACCGTGCGAAATTCATAGACATTGCACAGGAATGTCAGCCCCGGACCACCCCTGATTCACGATCAGCAATTCCCAATGAGCGAAACCGTCCCCCCCCTCAAACACACCGAGTTGCATACAGCCGCATGAATGCCACACAAGTGCATTGCAAATATAAGCGCTGGGTCGCAAACCACTTTTGCCGAACAGTATGTATATAATATCATACCTGCAGGCAATCTTTTTGCTGTCTGCTTTACAGCCTCGAGGGCTTTGCTATGAGCTTGTCACATGAGCCATCATCGAGTGTCGGACATACAACGTACATGACAATGGGCGAGCGTCAGGTCCAACACAGGGAGAGAGCGATTCCGCAACTTAGCTGCGCGCTGTGCCGAGATCGCAAGCTCAAATGCGACAAACTCGATCCTTGCACCAATTGTACCTCGTCTGGGGTCGTTTGTATGCCCGTGTATCGTCCACGACTGCCTCGAGGCCGCCATGCTCGTCGATCCCGAAAAACTCCGTCTCAGAGGTCAACGACACCACCTCCATCTATCAAACGTCGACAAGATACCATCGGCCCAGGCTCGGCGGCAGGCACGTCCTCGCCGACCGATTCCGCTAAACATGTGGCTACCGAACTTGGACTTGAACCTCGTCTTGGGCATTGCGAGGCCCTAGTGTTAGGCGAAGACACGCCGGAGATATTCGGGAACGCTTTGATTGGGGCATCAAAGAGGGACTCTGTAAGTGCTGCGCTGTTGTTTGTCTGGCTTTCCTCTGATGGGCCCCTCGTGCGTCCAACAAGACGATGATGAAGGTGTGTCTGCAGCATCAAGGAAATGGCGAATGACTACTGGCAACTTGCAAGCCCTGCCTTGCGGCTGACTGTGGGCATCAGAAGGTTGTGGAACGTATTCGTAGGCTGGAATGCCTCGTGCAGAAAATGGGCTCGTGTGGCCACAGCCGCGACTGCCCCAAGAGTTGCGAGTCAAGCAGACGTCAACAGATGCCACCGGTGGCAGGTGGGACCCGCTCACTGGTGCGATAAACCCGACTTCCCCAGTTTCTCCGACTTCCTCGACTTCCTCGACTTCCAAAACCTTCGGTCCATATACATCATCGTGACCCTCTCATGCTTGCAGTGAAAGAGGCGGGACTTGGGGAGCAGGAGGTGGCGGCTGCCAAAATCTAACCAGGGAATACAAAGCTGACTGTATTTCCATGTACAACACAGAATACCGACCCAACCGTGCTCGCGGATGCACAGCTTGCAGCAGCGAGCCTGTCCAGTCCCTCATCTGGAGAGCGAGAGCATTCTGTTGGCAGTGATCACCATGAAAGCGGTTTCCTTACGCCATCGGGCCACTTCGATGCAGGCTTGATGTCTGAGGTGAGACTTATTCATTGTGTATTGTCGCTGAATCAGTGCTGACACCTTCGTGCGCTTCTTTGGCTTTGCAGGATCGAGGACTTGGTGAATATGGAGCGCTGCCTATCGGCGAAGCCTACGACCAAGATGCCAATGCCGATGACCTGGACCAGGAGGACCAAGGTAGAGACGGTCTACATTGCCTGAACTTGCTGGGCCTTAACAGCTGCTTGAGCATCAACACTCCGCCTGGAATCCCATTCGGAGACAGATCAATCACGTCGCAACTCTGCGGCGTCTATCTGCACAACGTAGACCCCGTCATCAAAATTCTACACCGCCCTTCACTAAGCAAGTGGTTAATGGACGGCAAATCATATCTGGGCTACCCCGAGGACCACAGCTCTGTACAAGCCTTGGAAGCAGCCGTGTGCTATGCTGCCGCCAACACGTTGAGCGAAGCACAATGCCAAGCCATATGTCATACGAGCAAGTTCATCATAGTCTCAACATACCGCAGGCAGTGTGAAGTAGCCCTTGAGAGGGCTGGTTTATTGTCAACGCGGTGTAGGATCGTCCTCCAGTCCTTTGTTCTTTACTTGGTGAGTCGTCCAAGCGCTTGAGGATGATATTTGCGTCACAACATCCATTGACAAACTTGTTTTCCCCTTGGACAGGTCGGTAGGCAATCAGCAGAGAGAGGCGTCGCGGTTTGGACATGGGTGGCCTTAGCGGTGAAAATCACCTTAGCCATGGGAGTGAACCGAGGACCGACTGAGAGGCCAGCAGCAGAGACTTTTTTCCATCAACAGATGAGACTACGATTATGGCTGACAATCTGTCTTCTTGACTTGCAAGCTGCTTTTGTACAATCAAAGAAACCACTCATTAGCTACCAAGACGTTGAGGCCGCCGTCTCCAAGGTTTGCCACGTCAATGACTTCGACTTTGACCTAGCCACCTCGGAGCAGGTTTCTGATCGAGAAGAACTTACCGAGAGCACCTTTGCTCTTGTAACATATCGCGCACAAGTAGCAGGGCGTCTTCTGAACTTTTCTGATTCAGGGAAGCTTGATGACATGTCCATGTCTATGCCTAGCAGTACTGGCGATACATCACCATCGGCGTGGGCCAATCTCCCCGATCAACAGCAGCGACGCAACTATATAAGACAATTCCAGCAACAAACGCTGGCACTTCTGCATTTTTGCAATCCCGAATCCTCGTCCTATGCTTGGTTCACATGGCACAGCACCCAATGCATTGTATCTTCTGTGAGACTCTCATTCGACTATCTTGCTGGCCAACAGATGTCAGGCATCTTGTCTCCGGTAACCCCACCGTCAGTTCCGAGCGGCAGTGACACAGGTGGTCTGCTACGAAAATCCTTGCAGACATTGGAGGAGTTCCAGCTCATGTTCTCTGATCCACGTGGAGAGGGATTTTGCTGGTTCACAGTCACTGTTCCTTGGCTGGCGCTGTCGACCGCAATAGCCGAGTGCAATACATGCAATGATATCGCACTGGTGCATCGAGCGTGGCCGATTATAGAAACCTCGTATCGGCAGCATGAGTACTTCTTCGGTCATTGCCCGCTTGCCATGGCCATGCACCAAGTACGCGAGAAGCTGTCGTCGAGGCTACCTGGCGGCGGCCTGTCTGAGCCAGGGCCTGGATCAGCCGTTTCTGATTATTGGACATCTAAGGCTTCATCACAACCCTTTACTGATGGCTTCAGCAGAGGCTCGCTACAGAGTCCGGTTGATCCACTCCTATTCGTCTCCTACGAACCAGGTCTTCTGTCACCGAGCTCTCAGCCATCCCATCAAGCCCAAACTCCCATGTTTGCGCAAAATAAAGGCAACCCCTTTCCATCTTCATTCGAGTATAACATGGAACCAGAAAGAGGCGGGAGTATGTCGAACCCGAGTCAGCCAATACCGCCTTCAGAGTTGTTTGATCCACGCTGGATGACAGGGGATGTCCTGACGGATTATGCGCACTGGGATCATAAGCTACGCAATAACTATAGCGGAGGAGACTTAAAGGGCGCAAATCACACATATTGTCAGTCAGGATTCTGAGTGGCTTTTGAGGGAGACGACTTCTCGTAGTCTAGATGCTCAGAGGCAAGCCGGCCTCAGATGATGAAATGATGTGGAACATGCATAACGATTATTCGCATCTATCCATAAAAAACCGGCAGTGTGTAGGCCTCGCTCTCGACAGCTCGCGTCACAGGTCCCGGGCATCAGAAAGCTTTGAAATGCGACGCGAATAGAAATTCGCAGCGGATGTCTGTACTCTGTTGCAGCAGAGACTCGCTCGTGCCATGTACCAAAGATCATGCACAGCGCCTTGGCCGGAATATGTCCTCCGACTTGAAAGCTGGCAAAGAGGCGTTAGGCGAATCTCCGGGCTGTACATGCTTCAATATATCTACTGTGCCAGACAGGCAGCCCTATTGTGAGCAATACCGTATTGGGAGTCATTTCAAAGTTGTGCGTGATTATTCTGCGCAGATGAGCAAGCAGGCTTAAGCAGGATCGGTCATGCTGGTCACATTGCTGGTTGAAAATTTGCGAAATGAACATGTGTGTGAACTTTTACGCATTAGCGAGTATAACCACGTTGAGAAGCTATCAAGAATATCATTTCAGTCATGTCATCTCTGCACAAAACAGCTGTAAATGTCATGCCCGCCTCGCAGGGCCCCGCCAACGCAAATTACGCAACCCGGACATTTTGGGCTTGTCTCCCGAGTTTCCAAGGTATGTACAAAGTCCGCAACGTGTCGGATAAGCTTCGCGACCATTACGTAGGTTTCGTTCCCCCAGTTAACTATATGCACATGAATCATGAATCATGATATTCGACGGGAGAACCGACTGGGATGGCGCGGCGAGACGAAGAATCTGACGCTCGGCGCATCACGGAAGCTACCTAATTACAGAGCTCTCCAATGTCCATTGGAGCTAAATGACACCTTGTGCTTATGCTTACTATGCAGAAAAGGGTTGTCCGAAGTTTGACCTTTTGACATGGCCTCTTCCAACAGTCTTCGGCCGGGGCACTTCCTTGGGTTTACGTAAGATGACTAACTAATGCATGGACGATGTACGGCTTCGGAGCACGAGTGGAGGCCCCTCGGGTTAGGCATTCTGGACGAATACGTACGTACCTGGTATTCTGCTCAAGTGTGGATATCCAAGCTCATGGAATCATGGGCTCTTGTCCTCTCATCTCATAGATAGACTTCCTATAGCATATCGCGTTCAGTTCACTCTACATATTGATCCTGCACTTCACTTCTGTGTCAGACATCAGACAGACACTAATGTCACCATGTCACACCATCATTAGTGATACAAGTCCAAGTCCATGAGATAACATCGTGAAAGCTGACAGCCACACACGCCGCAGAAAAATCCTTCCGTCGCAAAGGATGTAGGCGGAATCGTCCTGCGGCTGAAGTGCGTCAAGACTCACGACAGGTCACAAGCTGTGAGACGTGCAAGGAACGTCCTGACAATTTATCGCGGCTAGATCTACATACTAGCAATAGCAACAGATGCAATATCACACAGAGGATTCACAACAACGGTAACAGAATATACGTCATCACCAGTGACCATCATCATCATCATCATCATCATCATCACAAGTGCGAGTTATGCCTTGCCCATGACCTGCCGTACACTGCGAAAGGCTCTTCGCATGAGAGAGCCTCCTGCCTCCACACGATCTGGCCACCCTTCTACGAACAAAGTCGTCGTCTTGCGCGAATCAACCCGTCAATCTCTCGCGACCATCGAGCCTGTCACGCTGGACCGAAATCAACGAATAACCCGTGGCGGAATGGCCTGCCAAATTTTAACAACGGAGTACATAATGCCGGATTTGTGTTCAAGCTTGTTCGCCGCCCCAATGGTGGGGAACTGCCGGCTGCGGGACGGGCCGTCCGTAGGCGGGACTGTGAGAGGAACGAATGCCACTGCCAGGGCCGGGTCCTCCACACTCTTCTCTTTGCTTTGCCATGCTCCGTATTCGTAAGAAAAAGCCGACAAGACTCCATCGCGAACGCATCCCGAGGGGTTTTTTTTTTTTCCTTCTCGTCCGTCGTGTACCTGTACCCACCCACATGAGAAACGGCTGGTAAAGAACATGGACCTCTTGGTCCTGGCTTAGGGTTTGCAATCTAAATCGCCCCCGTCCACGACTGCGACACCGAGTCATCCATGTCCTCGTTCGAGATCGACTCGCCCACCTCGATGATACCATACATATCCCAGGAGAGAAAATTCTGCAAGTCGTCCAGATCTAGAGCGTCGCACATGGATTGTGTGGGAATCGCTTTCCCATGTGGGTGTGGGTTGGGCACCGGTCGCTCATGCTGCAGATTTGGTTTGAAGGGCACTTTTTGGCCGAGAGTTGGGCGTGGGTGAGCTACACTGGTTCCTTCCCATGATGCTGGTCCTCCGGCGTGGGGATTCTGCATGCTGAAGCTTGAGATTGAGCTTGTGTTTCGGGCGACGACGGCTTTGGCGGCTGCTCGCGGCTCATCGGCTTCGACTCCAGCTCTGGAGGTGGCTCCAAGATGGGCTAGTGAAGGGAGAAGCAGTGGTGGAAGAACAAAGTCTGATGTTTTTGTTGGATCGCGAGTATTGTTCATGCCGTTTGATCTACAAGAGATGATGATGAGCCAGTGCTTTTCTTTTCTTTTCTTTTCCTCCCATACTGCTCAGACTTTGGATTGTGGAAAGAAACAACGAATCATTTGCTCCGTCGTTTGCTTGCTGACACTTACATGGCCGCTCGGTTTGCTCTCAACTGATCGTCAGACTTGAGACATATCAACAAGTCGTCGTGCGCAACATTTTGCTGGACCTGAATCTTGGACAGCCATCGCTCGATTGTTGCAGACTGCGGGCGGCACCCAGACGTCAGCTTCGTCAGCCACACTACAGTGTACACATCATGGAGATGAGAGGCAACGTACCAGTGACTGTGCGATAGGAAACAGAGCCGACATCATACGCAGAACCCGACTATTGCTACCCACCGCCTTGACGGCATCCCTCATCTTGGCTTCCGCATCAGGTCGGTTCGGATCCAGCAGCCGCGCCACATAGTATAGCATGAGCCGACTGCTGTCGTAGACAAAAAACGGCAACAAGCTATCTGAAAGGAGCCGGGAGCCGTGCTCAGCGGCTTCGGCCAGAATTTCGGCGATGCGCCGAGCATGATAGTAGCAATTTCCTTGCGCTGATTGCAGGAAATCCTGGTGCTCCGACATAAACGCCAACGGCTTTGGCAGCTTGAAAAGGTCGGGCATGGTGAGCTTGTACAGTTCGAGGTAATTGTGGTGATATGTACAGTGCATTAGCACCAGCGCACCTAGTTGATTCGAGTCGAGGCGCGCGTAAATCGTCTCGGCGGTGTAGTCGACGAAATCCGGCAGCTCTTGGCGCCACAAGTGCAGGTCTGCTTCCAACGCAGCGAAAAGAGAGTCTGGCTTCCAGGGAGGAGGCGATGCGGCGTGCAAATGGTTGACATAGCGGACGATGCGTTTCCAGAGAGCAACGACCCGGATGTAGTACGCCATAATGCCCATGTTGGCGGCGGGACGGCGCGGGACAATAGCCGGCGAGAGAAACTGCAAGACGTGACCGACGCCCAGGGTTTCGGTGACGGAGGGGATTCGCAGTCCGAAATTTCGCTCGTTGGCAGGAAGCTGGATTTTGATGTCGTTTTCTCGCAGCAGAGTGAGCTGGTCGACGCCGCTGCCGGCCCAGGCGTCCAGGACATAGCACGCCCACATGAGACGTCGACGGCTCTCTCTGGAGGCGACTGATGGCGCGGCTGCGTCTACTTGCGTGCAGAGAATGTCGGGATCGTATTCGGTGTTGATTTTCAGGGCATGTGCCATGCGCACGGCCAAGCCACTTATCATCAGAGCTTGACCATACTCGCAAAGGCGAAAGCGAAAGTCGTGGAGGAGTATTGCAGTCTAGAAAAGGTGAGCTTATGCAGTTCAGTCCATTGACACAAGCAGTGAGCGAGGTGGTGGGGGTTTGGCCATGTAGATCCATACCATCAAGCGCTGTACAGATATTTTACCAAAGTTTGCCAACATGAGATACTCAGCTCGCTTGGCCCATTCGTTCCCGGCGTCTTGTAATAGAGGAGGAGCACCATGGTCTTCTTGTGCCTCGGTCAGGAGCAGAAATCTAGTACTTTGTGTTAGTCTCTCACTTCATCTTTGATTTTTTTCCGTTTCTGCTTCTCGAAAAAGACCTGTATTGTTTGACGTCGTTCATGTTGAAGAAGAGAATTCATCTATAGAAATTTCCAATTGCTTCAAGTAGAGAAGAACCTCGTACATACTTGGCTCCGTGGGCGCATATGATATGCAAAAGCGCAGACTCATCATCAGAGCTGAGCCCGTTGTCGAGTTGCCTCATAAAAGAGGGCTTATGCACAAAGGCGAAGCAACGCAGGGGATGGATGTTGGCAAAGTACTGCTCAACTACACGGCGAAGATTGCCACTTGTTGGCAGACTCGGGCAGACTAGCCTTTTTACAGGTCAGATAACAGATGCAAGCCAAGACAGGCCTGTTGCTACAAGGCAGAACAATATGCAGAAACGTACCAGGCGAGAGGATGCGATGCCAGTAAGTCCTTTGAGTCACTGAGAGACGGCGATGCCGCCACAGCCATCGATCTCACATCGGACAAGATAGATGGCTTGTCGTGAACTTGGTCAGAACACTCCAGAGAAGCTTTCCGGACCGAAGCATCGCTGTCGTCGCCATCACTCGATACAGGCGCAGTCTGCACGACTTTAGTCATGGCCGTCTCGTCGCGTTCCATTTCACTGCCCCCTTTTCCTTGGGCCTTTTCCTCGACCTCCATGAACATGCGCTTCGGCTCGTCCAAATTGCGCGTCCATCTCGGCGCCGCGCCCCCATTGTAGACACACTGTACCAACTTAGCTGCGCACCTCGAGCACTTGGGGCGATCGCCATCGCACTTTGTCTTGGACAGCCGACAGCTCTGACACGAACGATACGTGCGCAGCCTGCGCATAGACACAGAGGACGACGACAACGAGATGCTCACTCGGCGCCGCTTTGACCCATCGTCAGCAACACACTCCAGCTGAAGGCGCTCGCAGTTGCGGCAGCCATCCGGGCGGCCATCGCATCTGACCTGTGGAGGTCAGTCAACTGGATGCAGTGATTCTACGACCGAGAGCACGTGGAGTACGCAATATGCGTGAAAAGGACGCTCTCTGCTGGAAAGCTTGCTTGCTTACCTTTCGAGCCCGACACACTCGGCAGCTCATGATGCCCTCAAAAGAAGAATGCGACAAGACCGCACGATATGGCCGCCGGGTGAAGAAATGCCCCGTCTACGAATCGAGTCAAGACCTGGTTCGTCGGGCAACTGCCCTCCCACAGCGACAGCATTGCCCAGGCATTATTGCCATCTTGTCTTCTTCGTTGGTCGTTCCTTTCATTGGCCTGTTTTCAGCGACAAGAGAACATAAAAGTCTACGAAATAAGCTGAAGAACAGATAAAACGCCACGTCCGACACAGCAGCAGTAGATAGTGACCGGCCGAGTGGGACATTTCGGATGTGATTGGGCGGAATAAGCGGGAAAGCGCCGAGCGGGGCCGTTGACGTGATTGCACGTTGACAAGACGTCTTCGGTGTCTCACCGTGAGACGGCCACCAACGTTTCAATCCATGAAGCCGTCTGCGATGCTTGGTCCGTTCGGTTCGGCGAGCGGAGCTGTACATCGGCGCGAGTCTGGTGGTATTGGCTTCGTTGTGAAGCGCAAATATATACGTACTTCGGGGAACATGTCATCGCAGAGGACGCCGGACAGATGATGTCGGAACCGTAAGGTTACTCAATAAACAATTAAAGATGAAAGCACTAGTGCATAAACATAAACAGAAAGATCGTATTGGTCGTTTGTATATTTTTCGTTGTTCTTCTCAAAAAGGGCGGATTCTCCGCCTTGTGGTGTTGTGCTTCGTTGTGTGGGCTTGTGCCCCCACATCCGAAGCACACACC
>SRPQ01000334.1:0-24040 GCA_018360075.1 Claviceps cyperi
AAAAAAAACAGGCTAGAAGAAAAAGTCATCGACATGGAAGTAGCCTCCGGCGCTCCCTCCCCAACCGTTGACCCTTCAGTACGGACCATCCTCATCGGCCACTCCATGGGCGGCATCGTCGCCGCAGAGCTAGTCATAGCCCTGGCATCCGAAAAACCAATCTACTCAGAAGACGGGATTGAAAAGAACGACAAGCCCATCTTCAGTAGCCTCATGTTTCCCTACGTACAAGGCGTCCTGGCATTCGACACCCCCTACCTAGGCATCTCCCCCGGTGTAGTCGCCCACGGCGCCGAGGACCACTACCAAAACGCCTCCGCCGCGCTCTCACAGCTCAGCGGTCTCAAGTCCACGCTCTGGGGCTCCGGTAGCAGCAGCCGCGGCGGCAACGCGGCAGCAGCGGCAGGCGGTTGGGGCACCTGGGGCAAGGTAGCGTTGTATGCGGGCGCAGCGGGTGCAGTCGCCGCGAGCGGTGCCGCCGCGTGGATGAGCCGTGAGCAAATCACCGAGGGCTTCTCGTGGGCGTCCTCGCATCTCGAGTTCGTGGGGTGTCTCGCCCGCGCGGAGGAGCTTAAGAAGCGTGTTGGGTGCATGGTGAAGCTGCATGAGGACCTGGGGGTGGGATTTGCGAATCTGTATACCCGGTTGGGGAAGGCGGCTTCTTCGAAGAGGGTGAAGAGCATGGTTGGTACTGTGCTGGGCAGGAATAGGACGTTTTGCAATTTGCCGAGTACGATGGCTGCGGGAGAGTGGATGGAGGCTGTGAATGATGTGGCTACAGATGAGACGTTGGCACATATGGGTATTTGCTCCCTGTTCTTGGCTGTCCTTTTTTCCTTTCTCGCTCTCCCCCCGCCCCCTTTTTTTCTTTTTCTTTCTGGTCCTTCGTCGTTTCTCTTCTGTGTTTGTCCCGTCTTTTCGTCTTCCACAAAGACACCTTGCTGACGCGTTGTCCATGTCATGATGATGATGATGATGATGATGATGTTGCAAACGATAGCCATGTTTGAGGAAAAGGAGAATCCTGCGTACGAGACGCTGGCGCACGACGCGGCGGGCTTGATTGCCCAGTGGTCACGGAATGAGTGGTACGAGACGAGTGCGGAGGAGATACAGAAGGTGGAAGGGCAGGACGGGCAGGACGGGCAGGACGGGCAGGATGAGGAGAAGTAGCGTGCGATACCTCACGGGAGGGGAGCAGGCGTCACAATCGTATTTTTACTCGAGTTGAGTATATGGGCTGTGCTGTGTGATGAGCAAGCATGTATGTATACCTGGAGTAAAGATATTCTTGTCACGAGGCAATAATGACGGTTGTTCATATAAAGGCAGCAGTGCGTCTGAGAAGGTGATTCCGCAGTCATGTCGCAACAATGGCAGGCCTGGCACATACGTCTTGAGTACTAGAGCGGTGTGTTGCGACGCACCATTCGAAACATGTCCTATTGTTACCTTTGATCGCGCTCGAGTGTTGCTACTCAAGTCTAAACGACCCATTGAAAACACGCCAGAGCCACTAGCCCAAGAAGCCTATGTAGCTACCAGAGTTCATGGCCACATCTCCTGTTCTATTCTTTCAGTACCCCTACTATACAAGGGTCTTATGGAGTAGTTACTTAGCCAGTGTGCTACACCCCACCCAGCCTTTGTTTTGAAAAGAGAGAGTCGAACGAAACACGAATAGATATATGTATTATGAAAGAAAACTCGTTTCCCAAACGCAAGATTCATTGAGACTTGCTGTTCTCCGCCTTGATCGAGCGCAGTACCTTTCTGCGCTGCTTCATCATGTGTGTAAAGAGGATGTAAGAGCCTGCGATGCATGTTTAGTCGTGAGTGATGATCACAATAGTGACAAGAACGGATGATTCACTAGAGGAAGATGTCATACCAGGTACATAGATTGCCAAAATGGCATACAAAACCCCCTCCCCAATCCAACCACTGCTCTGACCCGCCGGCCCCGTCGCCCCATACACCAACATGCATTCGCTCGTGATGCCCAGCGGATAGAGCACATAAAAGGTCGTGTAGCGCACCCACGTCAGCGCACGAGGCAGCATCTGGGCGAGCGACAGCGCAAAGTACGAGTAGCGAATGACCTCTGTGACGGACCAGGCCAGCAGCATAGAGGCGTAGAAGGGCGAGAGGGCGAGGAAGGGCCATGTGTTGACGATGGGCCAGACGAGGAGGAGGCGAGAGGCGACCTGCATGATGGTTGTGACGAGGGGGGCGCGGACGATGCCTGGGGGCGTATTGTCAGCCATCCTGTGACAACTTGAACGATGGTGTGTGAATTTCTCAACAGAGATACGCGTAGAAGTTAATTATGCGTAGTTGGCAGGACGCGTAGATATGAATACGCATAGACAGAATTAAGCATGCATATACACACCTAGTAGGGAGTGTATAACCTCCATCAAGGCCATTGTCTGCGTCCACTTCGTCCACACCCCAACCCCGGCATACACGGCCGATGGGCCCTTCAAGTAGAGCAGCCCGATTGTGCGGCCGAGCACGACGCTCCATGCCACGGCCGAGACGAAATTATACAGCACGAGGTAGCCTGTTTTCAGGGGCGAGGCGCGGGGCGCGGGAGCCCCAGCGGGCCTAGATTTGTCGGTCATTGGATTCGTGAGCTGCTCGTGCCTCCTCGATTGAACAAAGTCGACGGCCAAGAGTGGTTGGCGTGGGCGGAAAGTCAGGAGATGGAGGATGGGATACTAAGGTGCGAAGCGCGACGTTTGATGTTTGGATGTGGTGTTTTGTTGGGTCGCCGAATGGGAGCTGGTGTGGGTCGGCAACGTCATTTCTTTGTGGTGGTACCTACCTACTCAGCTAAGGTACCTACCTACCTACATGTAGGGCTACATGTATGTTACTTCTATCATCTCAGACATAGGGAGGTACCTAGGTACTCCGTATGGAGCGACTTCTCCACTTAATTTCACCGCCTGCCCTTCGCGAATCACTTTCCAAGCCGCGAATTCTGCCAGCCCCAATCAATCAAAAAATCCTCCACGGATTGTCATACGCCATGTGCCGTGGAAGAGATATCCTCACGCTCCCACACTGGGCAATTTCGGACAAGCAGTGTGACAATGGCCGAACAAGAACATTACAACGTGCGTGTGGGCGCATCCCATGCAAAGTCCTTGGGAATCACTCATCGGACTACGCCTTTGGCGTGCTCCTGGACTGGCGACATGAGAGTGCGGTATGCTGTAGTGCACGCTGAATACCAGTGGCCTTTATTATTATGCTCGTCATTTAATATTTTCTAACGTTACTGAGTCGCAGGTTCTCGGACTTTCAAGTCAATGAGATTGGAGAAAACGGATCGGTCATTCACCTACGCACGATAGGTCCCGAGAATGACAATAAGGTAAGAGGCGGCGCTGGGAGCTTGCAGTCTGAAGTTGTTCATTTGTAATTTCACATTTCGTAAACTATAAAAAAAAAGAAAAAAAAAAGAAGAAGAATCGCATGCTAAAATGTCAGCGAGATGCGGTAAGCCGGCTCAGCCTCTTCAAACCCGGGGAGAGTCAAAAGCGCCCAAGGCGGAACTCCCCCACCAAGATGCGCCGACCACGAAGCCTCAAGTTGAAGTCAGCGCCATAGAAATCGGGCCAGAGGACGTCACAGCGCTAGAGAATCTCTCCAGTCCGAAGTTCGCCCAGGATCTCGTCCAGCTCTTTAACGGTGGCAATGGCCCGACCGGCGAGCTGTCCAAGACAGCTATCTCGGATCCATTCGACGACAAAGCCAAGCGCACCCAACTCCACGGAGAGGTGCGCCGCATTTTCAAGTCTCGAATTGACACCACGACGGGACCCGATGGCGCCATCGTCGCCAGCTACATCCCCCCGCGCAAGAATGCCAAGAAGAACCGCGGCGGACGTCGTGGGCCCTCCGACGACGAGCCCGTGGGCCAATATCTCCACTTCACGCTCTACAAGGACAACCGCGACACGATGGACGCGGTGAGCCAGATTTCGCGACTGTTGCGAATCAAGCCCCAGGCAATTGGATATGCTGGCACCAAGGATCGCCGAGCGTCGACGACGCAGCGCTGTTCGGTGCGACACCAGCGCAAGAGGGCCATGGCTGGTCTGAACGGCAAGTTATGGGGCATCGCGACGGGCGACTACGAGTACGCAGAGAACCCGATCCACCTGGGCCAGCTTATGGGAAACGAGTTCATCATCACCCTAAAGAACTGCAAGATGTCAGACGAAGACGCAGGGGCGCCATCTGCCACCCCCCTGGAAAGACTTACCCGGATGAAGACCAACGTGGAATCCGCCATGGCGCACATGGCTTCCCACGGCTGGATCAACTACTTTGGCCACCAGCGGTTTGGCACCCACGACGTCGGAACCCACCAGATCGGCAAGCTCATTCTCCGCGACGACTTTGAAGGTGCTGTCCACGCGCTCCTGCAGTACGACGCAGAAATAGCGGCCCGAGCCGAGGCCGGCCACGTGCCCGATGAGCCCACCAAGAGAGACGACTATCTCCGGCACCAGGCCTGCATGCTCTTCCAAACCGGCAAGGACCTAGACCGCGCCGCTCAGCTCATCCCGCGGCGGTTCGCCGGAGAATCATGCGTCCTCCGCCATCTCACCCGAGCCGGCAAAGCCTCCTCGCGGGACTTTGCCGGCGCCATCACCCACATCACCCGCGGCCTGCGATCCATGTATCTCCACGCATACCAATCCCTTGTCTGGAACCACGCAGCCAGTCTCCGCTACACACTACACGGCACAAACGTAGTAAAAGGGGATCTCGTCATCGTTGCTCCTGACGCGGCAGACGCCCACGCACAGTCGTCCAACGCCGCCACCACCAGCACCGAGGACATGACCCGTGACCAAGACGGCGACGAAATCATCAACCCCGTCGAAGAATGTGACGACGATGCCCCCCTCCGTGCCCGACCCCTCACCGCCGAAGAAGCCTCCTCCGGAAACTACACCATCCACGACATCGTGCTGCCCTCGCCGGGCCACGACGTTGTATACCCGGAAAACGAAATTGGAGCCTTCTACACAGAGTTTATGGCCCGTGAAGAAAACGGCTGTTTGGACCCTACCAAGATGCGGAGACTGCGGAGAGAGTTCAACCTGCCCGGGAGGTACAGAAAGCTCATGCAGAAGTATTTGTCCGAGCCTAGCGTGGAGGTCAGGCTGTATGCGGAAGAAACAGAGCAGATGCATCCGACAGATCTGGACGTCATCAAGAATGGCCAGGACCGCCAACAACGGACGAGCAGCGGCCAGGAAGTAGAGGGGAAACGAAAGCGCCTTGATAGCAACGAGGAGGGTACTCTGGGGGAGGCCGGCGTCAAAAAGCCCAGAATGGGAAGTAGCGCCCAAGACGAGAAGACAGATGTTACAACGAGCACGACTAAGGTTGAGCACCAAGGAGAAGAAGCTGCTGCTGCTGCTGCTGCTGTTGGTATCGCTGCAGAGGAGAACCCAGCAGCTGCCCCCGAGCCAACCAAAATCGCCGTCATAGTCAAGTTCCAGCTGGCAAGCAGCGCCTATGCTACCGTGGCGCTGAGAGAACTCATGGGCGACCGCGAGGACACCGACGAGAAAGCGAGCGGATAGCCTTTTTACCTGCTGTGTATCTGCGCGCTTGCTTCTGGATTGTAATATTGGAATGAAACATCTATGTATATTATCGAGACAAAATTCCGTCCCAGGTGTCCTTCAAAATGTCACCTGCCATCCAGCGGCCTTCATGCTCCCTCCTATTCAATTGAAATCCAGAGTATAAAGGAAAAGTGGCAAGATGACTTGATCAAAGTTCAAGAGAAAAACCAACCCACCAACAATGACCCATTACTTTCTAGACGTCTCACACGATAAATCAAGGACAACAGTTGAAAGAAAGGCTACAAAAGAAATGAGGGGGGGTGGAAGGGGGATTGTAAGATGTGATTGGAGATATTTGCCAATGAGAGTTTCCCAACTTGATGCACCAGCAATGGTGTTTCTTGAGTACAGTATAGAACCGAGAATTCCGTTTTATGTGATATATGCTTTGGCCATGATTCTTTCTCAGCGCCATTCCTGGCTCGTAAATGTGTAGTGAGAAAAAGAACAGAACGAAAACCGGAAAAGAAAATGAAAATGGGATGCTAAATTTGTCGCTCCAAGGTTTCTCGAGTCTCGCATTCTCAACTATATGCATGACCGCATTTCGCTGGAAATGATTCGTGGGTGCCAGCTAAACCCTGTTCGACGTACCGCGCTGGTCGATTATATGACGTTGACGTTGCGCGGCAAAAACAAGGTTTCAGGACATGATGATGTGTTGCGCCTCCAAGTAACAGTGACAGATCAGGCCTTTATGTTTCAGCTTGCGCCCTATCCCAACCCCAGACAAAGGAAAGGTACTTGACCATGTTGACCCGCTTGGCTCGCATCTCAACCATCCAAGGATGGTCAAGCATTTTCCAAGGGCTAGCACGACGATTCGGCTGCTTCTCTAAACTATGGGAGTCACAAAGTCAGCACAGTGGGCCAGTGCCTCGGAGTGAGAGATATCTAGGGAGTCGTGGTTCTCACCAACACTCGATAAAGTATTTGAAATTGTCGCTCCAAACAACATCCATGTCGGGTTCATCTTTGAGTCGTGGAATTGGTTGAGTGACAATGTACGTCAGCAAGTCAATCAAACCTGCACGAGGTTGCATCTCGGTGCCGTCGGCAGGGAAAGGGAATCGGTGTTGAGCCACCTCGAGCAGCGTTACGCCCGTCGACCAAACATCCGAGGTAATGGTGTATGATTTGCCCGTGATTCGCTCGGGGGCCATGTAGTAGCTTGTGCCGATAAACGTATTGGCCTCTCCCTTGGTTCCAAAATCACCGGAAACGCCAAAGTCGCACAGTTTGACAGCTCCATCCCGGCACAGCAGGATGTTAGAAGGCTTGATGTCGCGATGGATGATTCGTCGCGTATGGAGATAGGTGAGTCCGCGCAACACGCCTTCGGAAATTTTGCCCAACACCTTTTCTCCAGTGCGACCGCCTAACCGCTTCACTTCCTTGTAAATACTATCCAGAGAGCCGCCCTCACAGAATTCCATGGCAATAGAGATGGTTGACGTGGACGGATCCACAAAAGCACCGTAATATCGACAAATATGGTCAGATGCGCACTCTTTGTTGAAGCCTAATTCTCGGACAATCTGCTTTTTGACATCTGGGTCTGGATTGGTAGTGATGATCTAATGTACTTGATTAATAAAGAGAGAAACAAAACCCTAAAAAAACTGCGCAGCATCACGATTGCGACCCAGTCGGAGAGGGGGAGGGAGGAAAGGGGTCATCCTTACCTTAAGTGCGAAGACTGTCTTACCGCCAGTGAGAACACACTTTGTGACAGCGCCACCAGCTCCTTCGCCCAAGTTTCCCAATTCTACTATCCTATTCTCCATGCTAGCAATCCTCCAGCCTTCGTCGTCAAGTTCTTCGACATCCGCATTCCTGGCCTTTTCCAGGTTGAGCCTTTCAAAAGCTTCCAAACCTTGCAGACTTCCATCCCGTTCCATTGACACTCCGCCTTCGCTTCTTTCGGAAATCAAAGATCCAACGGCAGACACCGGGTCAGGTGTGCCCTGGGCACGAGTCACCGGTATACCAAACTGGGAGGTGAAGGAGAGGGCAGAGAACTGCGACCCAGCTGAGGTAGGATTGCTCACTCTACCATCAAGTGGCCCAAAACTACCGGATCTGGAGTGAGCGGTGCTACTTTCGCTGCCGCCATCGGCTGATTGACCGGGCTGGATGCCCTGCGACCTCGGATGACGCTCGTAGGAAGCTGTTTGGCTGACCATTGGGGTGGCCAAATGTAGCTTTGGAAGGGGCGGTCTCGATGGACCCGGCTGAGGAGCCTGGCCACCTACAGCCTTCACGTTGGGGGGGGGAGGAATAGCCAAGCCAAGCCTGGGAGTTCGACCACCGGAACGACCTCCTGGTATGGCGGGTCGTAGTATCGGAGCTGGGGAAGACATCTGGGAGACGACGCTCGGAGTGTGGGCAGGTGTTATTGAAGGAACAGTCGAGGGTGTTGGCTATTGGTTACGAAGACAAGTCAGTCTATTGCGCCGATGAAATGCATATCCGCACTAGCACAGAATTGCCCTCAAGTGTCACACTTACGTCCTGAACCGCTGGCTCAGGGCCTTGCGGCTGGCAAGTAGATGTGTCTGCCATGGCTACAATGCTGAATAGCCAAGATAGGCGGGTAGTTATAGGCTGTGAACGGAGTGCTGGCACGTCGGATGCCGTTGCGAAGGGAATCGTGCGAGGAGCGATAGGCAGCTAGCCGAGGAGTTCGGAACGGATTATGGTGAAGCCAAGAACGACTGTTCGGTTGTCGATTTAAGTACCTATTTCCTATCTGTCTCTTGCAACGTAGCACGTCGATAATGCTGGCGCAGGGATCAGAAAAGCTCGGGGCCCAAAATCGGCACCGACTCCGTGGCGGTGATGACAGCGAGTACCTGGTAACTAGTTGGCTCAGACCGAGCAGCGGAAGTGGAACGCCTGACGTCGGGAAAGTCAAGCGCGACTATGAACCAGGTTCCGGTTGGGAAGGATGCGAAGGAGAAAAGGAAGCAGAAACTAATGAAGTGTCAAACAAGGACGGCGGCAGATCCAGGGACAAAGAAGCAGAGAGGCCATGGAAATGTGCAAATTGGCGGACTGGTCTGGAGTTGGTTGGTATATTGTTCCCATGGACTGCGTGGGGTCGCGCGGGAGAAGGCTCTTCGCTGGAGCTGGGGCCGGAAGTCGCACTGGCATTGGTTGCGGCAAACTGCACTTCACGGGATGGATACTGGACCCGGACTGGCGGCGGGACTGGCAGCAGCTGGGTGGGGCGACCACTGAGTCTGAGTCCTGAGTCCTGACAACCAACCACCGGTTGGCACCAACTTGGCGTCAGATGACGAACAGCAGTTGGACTGGCAGGCACGACCCGCCCACAAGCCGTCTTGGCAACAAGATGGAGGACGGACAGGTTCGGAAGGCATTCAGGGAGTCATTCATAGAGATTCGGATTATTTACGCCCGATGCCCTTGGAGAGACATATCCTCAGGTACGCCGACGTACTTGGCGAGCCCGACGCCCGAAGGACACCGAGCTCACGCGTCCGACACAATGACGACGATGTCTGGCGGGACTGCGGAGAATTCCAGCAGTCTGACATTCATCCTTTCCATCCTCCGCTCTGGAAGCTCTGGAGTGAGTCAATGCCTCTGCAATGAGTCGATGTGAAGCACAAGCCGACCGCAGTCCCAAGTCCACGTGGTGCCATGTGTACATGTGTTGCATGGGCCAGCTACAGATACACTGCTGTGCTGTACCATCTCTGAAGTCCGCATCGTCCCCCGGCCCGGAGCGGCGGCGAGGAGGGGGAACACCGACGATCTTTGAGAGACTTTGGCGTATTGTCACTCGTCTCACATGCATGCCTCGAAGACGGCGGCCTGGAACGGGTCAACGGGGCGGTATGCGGACCAGATCCGATGCATGCAAGATACGTTGAAACGTCGACCCCCTTCCTCCTCTTGCCTTGGCTGCTTGCCTATGTACCAGGTATGTATGTAGTATGTTACATGTATGTACCGGGATAGGTAACCGTTGCCACGGCTGAGCCAGGGCACTGCCAACTGCCACTGGACCAAAAGGACTAGAATCCGAAGTCGGCAGCTTCGGATAATTGGCAGTCATATGAGGCACGGCTCTGGTAGCGGCCGTGACAACCGTAATCGTAGAGAAGGCCAGATCTGTCTTGGTACACTGCTCAACCAGCCAGCGGGCCGCTGGGCTGACAAGCCTTGGCCGATGAGCCTTGGCGGGTGCCTACTTCGGGTTTGTGTTGAGAATCTATTTTGAGCCTTCCGGCCAGGCGCTAGTGACGACGGATTGAATGGGTCCATGTGCACATATCTACTCCGTACAAGAGATTCTCTACTAGGACAGAGTACATATGTATGTACTAGAATACACACAGCAGGTGTCTTGGTACCTGTCATGACGCAATGCACCAAACCTGACACCGCACCACAGTAGTACAGAGCGATGCTTTGATTTTAGCTTCCTATGTTGTTGTTGTTGTTGTTGTTGTTGTTGTAGAGTATTAAAAGCGGAATTTTGCCAGGCACGGCTCCGCTACCAGAATTTCAGGAAGGTCTAGGTGACCAAGATGAGAACGGCGTGCTGAACTCTCCGAAAGCACGCCGGTTGAAAACTCGAGGTGGGCAAACGCCGGTTTGATGGTGTCGTGGCTGGGAGGGGGGACGATGCCGCGGTCGTTGTCGATGTTGCTTGAGTTTCATTTACGACCTCGAACCAGCAGGAGTAGATGAACAGTCGACATCGAATGAAGTGGTGGTGCTGAGTGCGGCATTTTAGAGTTTTCCATTCGGGGAGCGGACTGCTGTTAGGGCTACAGCAGGTTATACAGCCAACTCTGTATACATACTCTGTAGGTACTCCGTACCTATGTATGATGAAAGTCCACGCGACATTAACAGCCCTCCTGCTGGCTCCGCTGACTTGCGGTCCCACGCGACCGCAGCGGGATCCGCCCCACTTAGTATCGATATGAGCCTATGACTCATGAGTACGTAAACTTTTTTCTTCACTTTTTTTCATGCAGGTCAGCTTCGACGACATTTACTTGCAGTCCACGTACGATCTGTGCCGCAAACCGAGCGACATGCGATCCTCTTCAGCCAAGAAACCAGTCGCGACGCCAGATGTGGCCGATCACGTCTCTGACGTACATTCCTCCGCGGAGTCTGATTACCTTGACAGCCCAGCTTCTAGAAAAAGACGCCGCACATCCCCTCCAGTCAGCCACGCCTCGTCAGATGCCAACGACGCAGGTGATGCGAAAGACGAGAACGAGAGCGAAAGCGACCAAGAGCACCTGCAGGCCATTTTATCCACCATCAAGGCCCCCTCTCGGGTGAGGCGAGCCGCAGATGGCGCAGCAGACGGCCTTGAGAGGCCAAAGACAGACGTGCAGCCGCAGAATCGGATCCTCGCGCCCACAGACCCAAATACCAGTTTCTCGTCTCTTCAAGTTCGCCCATGGCTCGTACAATCTCTTGCCAACATGGCCATCAAACGACCGACGGGCATTCAAAAGGGCTGTATTCCTGAAATTTTGAAAGGAAGAGACTGCATCGGAGGCAGCAGAACGGGTTCCGGAAAGACAGTCGCCTTCGCCGTTCCTATACTGCAGAAATGGGCGGAGGATCCCAGTGCCGTTTTTGGCGTTGTTCTCACACCGACGAGGGAACTTGCGCTACAGATCTATGAGCAGTTCAAGGCGATTTCGTCACCTCAGAGCTTGAAAATCATTCTGGTCACGGGAGGCTCTGACATGCGACCTCAGGCCATAGCCCTGGCACAGCGACCACATATCGTGATTGCAACACCTGGCCGACTGGCAGATCACATTCGAACCTCGGGAGAAGACACAATATGCGGCCTACGACGAGTCCGGTTCGTTGTTCTCGACGAAGCTGATCGGCTGCTCCACGCTTCTGGCCCTGGAAGCATGCTCCCCGATGTCGAGGAATGTCTCTCGGTGCTGCCACCGGCTGCAAACCGACAGACGCTCCTATTCACAGCAACAATTACACCCGAGGTTCGATCCCTGAAGGACATGCCGCAGACACCAGGCAAGCAGCCGGTTTTCGTATGCGAAGTCGACACCCAAATGCTTGCCATTCCCACTACCCTCCACCAAACGCACATTCAAATACCAATCACGCACAAAGAGCACTACCTCCACGTCTTTCTCCTCACAGAGGCCAACAAAGACAAGACCACAATCATCTTCTGCAACCGAACATCTACAGCCGACTACCTCCACCATCTCCTGCGTCTTCTAGATCACCGCGTCACATCACTGCACTCGAAACTACCACAGAGACAACGAATTGACAATCTAGCGCGGTTCCGTGCCTCGGCCGCGCGCATTTTGGTCGCAACCGATGTCGCGGCTCGTGGTCTGGACATTCCGGCCGTAGGCCTGGTAGTCAACTACGATATTCCGCGAGACCCGGACGATTACATCCACAGAGTTGGTCGTACCGCTCGTGCGGGCCGCAAGGGAGAATCTGCCACGTTTGTTGGGCAGCGAGACGTGGAGCTTGTGCTGGCTATTGAAAACCGCGTGGGTAGACAGATGGACGCTTGGGAGGAGGAAGGCGTTAATCTCGAGACGAGGGTGCTTCGAGATGCGCTCAAGGTGGTGAGCGAGAAGAAAAGGGAGGCTTTGTTGGAGGTTGAGGAGAATAGGGAGGTGGGTGGGAAGCGGAAGCGCACAAAGTTGAAGCTGCGGACAGAGTGATGTGCGCGAAGGGAGCTTTGTCGGAGAATATGGGCGGATGACGTTGAAACGAAGCTGGGTCCTGCTCGTAAGGGCAAGGCAAAAGATCGGATACGCACAGCTTTGCGCGAATTCTTCAATCTCAGGGTTCTTATATACTTCTGTCTATCATTGATGACATTCTTGAGACGGACACATGTACTGCGTGATTACTTGACGCCTTGGACGAACGACAGAGACATGGCATCGGAGAGGACATTGGAGAGTGAGTTTTGCAGTTTTGGCATGAGATTCGTCCTCGAGGACTCCGTAGCATGAAAAAGAAGGAAGATTTTTGACTCTCCCTTCGTCTTGGAACATATGCGTAGCCAAAACACTTCTTGATGATGTCAACAAAATATGCTTTTAGCTATGATCACTTTGCCTGCCTGCTTAGTTGCTAGTTCTTACACAGTTTCATCAGTTTTCTCCGCGTCAGACGCACCCACCGATGAAGGCACCCAATCGTGCAGATGTGGCCCAGCAATCCACGAGCCAGAACAGGACAACCTGCAAAGCACAGCCATCCGTGGCCATCCACGTCATAGCCCGCGGCTCTCTCTCTCTTTTTTTGTTCAAGTGTCAGGCTTTCAAAGATGTGATTGCCTTTTTTTTTTCTGACCCAAATAAGGGGCCCCTGTCTTCCTAAGCATCAAGATGAGGCTAGTATAGTCAAAGGGTCCTCAAGGAGAAAGTGCAAAGCCGTTGATGGTGTCGGTGGCTGAATAGCGGGAACAAATTTGGTTATTCTCCAATTAATACCTATCGCTCATTCTTCTCCGTGCAGCGTTGCTCATGGGAATTATCTCCGGGCCGATTCGGTGATTGGTACGGTACACAAGTATTTCCCGAGCGCACGATGGCCCATAGTGTCGGGTCGTCGTTGTCGTCCGCGGACCAACGGATGGTGGGCGTGGATACTACCTAGTCAGTTGGGACGTGGACTATTGAGCTTCATTCCCGGTAGGAGGGGGGCAGGAGTGTAGCAGCGAGGACATCGTGTTAGAATTACTGAGAGAGGTTGGTGAAGCTGCGGGTACTGCTGGTGTAGATGGATTCTGATTGCCAAGACGTGGTTGTTACATATTAGATACTCCAGTTCCTTCATGGATTGTTCCAGTGCACATAGCAGTGGCCCCGACTTGGCATTCTCAGCTTGCCCCCGTTGAATTGAATCCTTCTTTTTTTTTAATCAATTCTTTTGTATTTGTCAAGGGGTTCCTCTTCTTGTCATGACTAGATAGAGTTGCTGCTTACGTGACGAACGATACGTGTCCTTCGCCTTGGACGTGCTTGAATCTTGATCACCAATCCGGATCACGCATCCATTGTCGGCGCATCGGCGCATCGGCGCATTCAACAACCCGTGGGGGTCAATGCGGGGCCAGTTTTCTGTTTGATTGGCATGTCAATTGATCGATCATCTTTGTGCACACGGACTTGAAGCCGTCAGAGCCAGGACCAGTTCAGAGATATGTATGATGTACATATGTACCTATCCGCAGACATGGCCCGCGGCCCCAGTCGGCGGACGGAGTATGCACGACGAAAAGGCCGACCCGAGCTTGATCTTATCTGGTCTGTGAGAAAATGCACAAAAAGGCATGTATGAGAACGGGGGTTTTGGATCAAAACAAACGCAAAACATGCAACACGTTTCAAATACTCAAGAGTCAAAGAGGATTGGAATAGGTAGGGCATGAAGACCTGAAACTAAATACATGACACAAAATGAACAAACCGCATTGTAATGAACGCGCTCGGCGAGGATTGATGGCAAGCTTGCATGCTACAATATGTGCATGTATCATGTACTCCGTAATACAAAGTGTAATACAAAGCGCAGCAAGGCAAAGCAAGCAGTGCCAGTTGACCTTGTTGCTTTTCAAGTGGCACGTGAAGACGCAAAGGGTGGCTTGTATCTCAAGGCATAGTTATTGCATGGAGAAACTGGCCTGCGGAATTTATGACTCAGAGGCCGACGACACCGTATGACACACCAAAGGCAATAAAGGCAATAAAGGCAATAAAGGCAATGAATAGCAGGCAGAACGGCGTGTGAGCTTGTATGTATCGTGTATCGTATCATGTATCATACACACACCACGCCGCAAGCCACGTCTGACGCTGCCAAGTTCGGAAAGACGGCCAGTCTGCGATAGCCTGCGGGAGTCGTTGACGCGGGCTTGGATGATGCCAAGCAGACCAACGAACCAAATACCTGGGTGGCTTCCCGCACGGCCAAAGGAGTCAGGACGGCCCGTGAAGTTGTGCAACGCGCTCATTGCGTCGAGTACCTGGATATTGGCCAACGCAGACCCCCTCTTGCCGCGGTGTTCCTCTGCAGCCGGTTGCCGACCAAGGAGTGAGTACCTATGGCTGCAGATTTGTGCTCGCAATTCGCGTCGCCCGCATAGTCCGCAGTACCTGGTTCATAGCTCTAGGAATCCGTTTGGTCCTGTCCCGGCGTGCCGGGGGACTTGGCTACATAACGTTGATACATACTATGATACTCCGTACTCCGTAGCTTGTAGCTTAATTATGCTTAGAACAAGGGCGAGGAGAATGGCAAAGTGCGCACTGGACTGTAGTACGACAAATGCAGGAGAGGGGTTGCCCCTGGAACAAGAGCCGGGCGTTCGAATGGAACACGCGCGCATGAATGGGGGTTCGAATAATGGCTTTGTGGACTAGGCTAGAAAGGTTCCGTCCGGCCAAGCTTCTGGAGATGGGCGTGCGTTGACGCGTTTGCTGGAGCCGAAGCTGTTGACTGTAAAGTGTCGGAGCTCCGAGTTTGTCAGCCATCACTTTATTGCACGGCGTTGCCCTTGGCGCAAGCGCGTCCCGGCGCCTTCCTCACGAGGCGGGCGCTGGAAGTCGCTCCTCGGCAGTGGACCCGTCGTCGCCTAAGCCGCTCGGCGGAGGGCCCACCAGTTAGATGCTGCCTTAGCCCTACCGGCCAGATTGCCCCGCCCACTCACCCCCCTTTCCTCCCCCACACGCCCCCCCACCCGTGGCTTCCTGTGACTTCTTGCTAAATTTCCGGGTCGCTGTCGTGCTCGCCCGGGGCCGCGTCCCACGCAAACTCCGCGTCCATACCAACCGCCGCTTCGCATGCCACGTCCGCATCGTTGTCATCGGTTTTGCTCATCGGTGCGTCGGCGTTGATCGGCGTCTTCGTTGATTCCCGTCACTTTCGGGCTGTGGAGATGTACTTGGCTGTCTCCATCCAGATCGAGGTGAATGACTGACTATCTTGCCTCCTCCCGTGAAATATTAAAAAGGCGTCCACCGCATTTTTCAATCATTGGCATTCACACACACAGCACCAGTACTTGAACATTGCACGTTCGCGGCTTAGCCTCAAACACATGCCTACTCACACTTGCACTGGCAAGCAACATAACTTGCTCCCCTGCTCTCCCCTCCTCACCAATCACCACCGCCTACTTCTCTTGCCCACTTTGCATTGGGCCCCGTCGCACTACTTCCGGCACCCCGGCACGCTATCCGCAAGCCGGGTTCTTTGACTCACTCACCACGATCCACACTAGGAGCGCAATTTGTGAGCAATAAAAGAGGAGCAGAAAGAGCAGGAAAAAAAGAAAGAAACAAGTACATAAAGAGATCGAACAGCGGCACACAACTAACGGCGGTCATTTACTCCGTTTTATTGAAAAGGGACATTATTCCTGTCAGAAATTATGTCGACAACATCATCAACAATTGAAGCAACACAACCACACCCATCCTTCACTCACAACCGAGTTACTTCCAAGTCCAGGAAGAGCATGTCCATCACCCAGACCTATTACCTGGCTCACAAGGCCCGGGCCAAGCTTGCCCACGAGGCTGCCCAACCAGATCACCGCCTACGATTTCTTGTCGGCCATGCCAACCTACTCGACTCGCTGATGGTCGAGCTTGTCGATGCCGAGCGTGAGCAGGAGCGGTGGTTCAATCAGTCTGCTCGCGAGCCCGGCTCGACAACCGAACGCCGTGTACAATGGGCCGACAGGATCGTTGAGCAGGCCGATGGAGAGGATGATTCGGCTTCGGACTCTGGTTCAGAACCCGATTCTGATGTGGACGACGACGACTCTGCTCCAATGATTCAGCTCGTCGTTACATCCACCACAGCTGCCGTACCCATCTCTGCCTCTACCCTTCCGCGCAGCCCACGGCAAACACCATCATCAAGCCACACGCAAATCGCGGTCGTCACCACAGAAACCGACATGATGAGCGATGATGAGGACGACGACGATCTTCAGGAAGATTTTGCCCAGCTTGAGCTTGTGCGAATACCTTCGCATGCCAATTCACCGCCTGAGTTGTGCCTTGATCACGACTCGGAAGAGTCCTCCGATGAGGATATGCCCCCGCTGCCTACCACTACAGGACATTCGCCGCAGTATGCACATGAAGACACCAAGTCGCACCCTACGGAACATGAGATGTTGCAAGAATCGGACTTTTATGTTTCGCGACCAGCATCACACAGTCTGATATCCGCTATATCAGTATACTAGAGGCTCGCCTCTTCTTGCGACCACATCTCTTTCGTGCAGCGATATTTTGTTTTCTTTACAGTGTGGGCATAGCACAGGCGTTGGGTGTATCACTTGTTTCTTTTATGATACCATTTTTACTTTTTTCATGCATACAAGAGTTGGGGAACATTTGCCAAAAGAGCACAAGATTTCTTTTGATTATTTTACTATGGCGGCACATTTTACGGAATACATCACCACTCATGGGATGCTGCGTCGGAATGGGAATTTGAGTTTTCATGTCGCCATGGATACCGCTTCCGGAGTAAGCTCCGGCGAAAGAAGGTTGGTCAAGCCAAATAAATACCTACAGACATGTATATCTACATAGACAGCCACAGGCCAAAGAAACGATACACCACACATTACCTATTTCGCCACAATGTGCATGCATCGTCATGATCTTATCAAGCCCTTGCCCATTGCCTCACTTTCGCCCATCGTCTTCTCTTCCTTCCTTTTCCATTCTCAATCACATTGATATGTCCTTCTACGGGCTCCTGTCGTGCTGAGAGTCGAGACGACCCGCAAGGGTTAGTATGTACATGCATGTCCCCACCAGCATACACTTTCTCCATACGCGAATCATGCATGCATAATGCCCAATTGACTTAGACTCATTTCTTGTGGATAAAAGCGCGGCTTGGCCTCAATCGAGGCCTACATCAAGGTTGACGACGGCCCACGGGCCACGGGTGACAAGGGAAAAAAAAAGAATGATTGCGCAGAGGCCCGCTTTTTAGGAACGCCCCCATGAAGATGTTCATTTTTTTTTTTTTTTTTTTTTTTTTTTGCTATGTACTCCGTACTCCATATAGTTATAGATTTTTTCCCCTTCGCCTTGTATACCCGGCGTGTTGGGAAGCGATTAGTCACGAGTTCTGATGCTTTGGGTTTAGTGTCCATGTTTGTCGAATTCAGACTCAGAGTTTTGAAATCCGGCAATTCCCATCAGGTTTGGTGAACTTTAGGAGTGGAATTCGGGCTTCCGCAAGAGGGACCGATCCATGAAGTTGGCGAAGCATCAGAGTGGGGATGATGCTTCGCCGGCGCGGCAGTTTCCCATCAACCTCAAGTTTGGTGAGGAATCTAGAGTGGAATTCAGGCTTCAGCGAAGGACTTCATCTATCAGTTAGTTCTGTTCACGTTCCTACCTCCCCTATCAGAGTGGGAATAATAGCTTCGCCGACGAGCAATCAATACTGTTCTGTTACGCCAAAGTAAAAAGCAAAAAAAGCAAGATGAGAAAGAGACTCCGTGGAACTGTCCACCATCGCGTTCGCGATGATACATGAAGAAAAGAAACTCTTGCCGGGTGGGTTTGCATCGCACATCGAGTGCTACCCCCAATATGAGGTCCAAGCGAACCAAAGCAACCGATGGCAAAAAGACCAAGCAACAGCCCAACAAGGAAAAAAAGATGAAAGAAAAAAGCAAAGAAACTGTCCTACTCGATTCGATACATGTACCGTGATATTGGAACCGGCGTCCGTGCCCATATTGAGGCCCTACGGTGGGCTGGAACAACCCTTGTGCAGATTTCCAAACAGCTTCCCTTCGGTTCGTTCGTCGCCTTGGCTTTCCGCCCGCCCAACGGCCCAAGCCCGGCTCGTTCGGACTTTCAGGAACCCCTCAGGAACTCCGAGCGCTGCGCCGAGCGCTGCGCAGTCACGGGACCAATGCCTCCGAGGGGGGCTCAACAGGGCTCAACAGGGGGGCGTTTCGGAAGTTACTAATCTCCTTTTCTCACACGCCCCTTCGATCTTCCCTTTCCCTGATTTTGCTGCCACAGAGATATGGACAAGCAAGGTCCTATCCGCACCAAGCAGATGGCCATCATTGATCGGATCAACGGCTCCATCATCGCGAGATGGATCATAGGGTCTCTCCCCGCGAAACATATTATTCGACCACGACATGTTTTGACTTTGCGGCATTGGGGATCAGCCCCATCGAGAGGATGGGTCCCTGGTTTTTCTTTTCTTTTGGGTTTGCTGCTGCATTCCAGGGAAATCTGAGATCCACGCGGCGCATGCATGGCGCTTGGGCTTGGATATGCTTATTCACGTATCGGCAGGTGGCGATGCTACGCCAGGGCATTGTTCGAGGTTGCTGCGATTATCGATGATGCCATTGCCAGGGGCGACGAGAAGGCGTCATGGAGTTGCGAGGGGTTATGAGGATATTCTTAGTAGAGCAGCGTGTGGACGGGTCGCTTGGATGTGGTACGGGTTTGGGGAAATACATACCGATAAGATGCAAGTGATAAGCCGCCAGCACAGTGAAAAGGGGTTTTATACAAGTCCACAAGTCCGTAGACAGCTCGTAGGCAGCCATTGGATGCTAATATAATTACGCAATATAATTTTCTTCTGCTCGCGCGAAGCGAGTGAATATGCATTGTGAGGACTTGTAGCTAACCAATATGTGTGTTACCACTTTTCCACGAGAGCGCACTGCTGCTTCAAAAGAAACAATTTTCCGTAACGAGCGCACGTGTCATATGCTTGTTAGCTTCCTGCGGTGCCTGATCTATGATGGTATTTTCACACGTGCGTTGGAGTTGTACCGTCATCCCGATCCGTGATTGCTGGAAAGCCCGCCGCCGATCATTGGGCTGCACGCAGCCCAAGTCCCCACAACAACCCAAATCTAAACCGATCGATGATCAAGCTTCAGAAAATGCGCAGACTTCTTGACCACACTGCAAGCGTGTGTTCCAAACCGAGATGCGAGGTATCCCCAAACGCGTGATCCCACGTCACGCGTCTCCTCGCTCTTTTCTCTGTCCCAGCTGCTCACGCCTCCAACTGCGTCATTCACAGCCGCTACAGCAACCTCGGCACCAAAGTCGCCGTTTCGCCAACTTGGCACCTCCAAAACCGCCGTCCGCAGGTCTCGCGGCGCTCACCTCGCGACAGCTCCTTTCCGTGACTGGCCCCGACGCCACCAAGTTTCTCCATGGCATTGTCACGGCGAATATAACTGGCCCGGATGGCCTCCCACGCACTGACGCCTTCTACTCGGGTTTCCTGAACGCGACAGGCCGCGTAGTACACGATCTCTTCATCTATCCCTTCCGGGGTCGGACCTCCTCAGCGCTTGCCACACAAAATCACCCCGAAGAAGATGGATACCTCATCGAAGCCGACACGCGCGAGATGGCGCGCTTCGCCAAACTAATCAACCGATACAAGCTGCGCACCAAAGTCATTGTACGGGCTCTATCCCAAGACGAAGCCTCCGTGTGGCAAGCCTGGGACGATTCTCCCGCAGGGTTGTCCGACATCACACCCAGCGAATCGCGCATCATTTTGCGAGACCCCCGTGCGCCGGGTTTGGGTCATCGAATCGTCCAGATAGGCTCCCGCGCCCCCGAGATTGATCTCGAGACCAGCTCGCAGGATGCCTACACCATCCGACGGTACCTGCACGGCGTGCCGGAAGGACAAGACGAGATACTGCGCGAGCAAGCCCTCCCGCTCGAGAGTAATATAGACATGATGAACGGCATCGACTTCCGCAAGGGGTGCTACGTGGGGCAAGAATTGACCATTCGCACCAAGCACCGTGGTGTGGTGCGGAAGCGTATCCTGCCGTGCAGTGTCTACGGCGCGGACAAGGCGCCTCCTCAGACGCTCTTGTATGAACCGGACTGCGCTGCTCCTGAGACGCTGACTGCGGACATGATTCCCGCCGAGACGAGTATCGGTCGGTATGGCAAGAGGGGCCGCAGTGCGGGGAAGTGGTTAAAGGGGGTGGGCAATATCGGCTTGGCTCTGTGTCGACTGGAAATTATGACGGACGTGGCTCTTCCGGGTGAGCAGGCGGCCGCTACGTATCGGTCAGAGGATGAGTTTGTGCTGGAATGGGGTGAGGGGGAGAATAAGAGTAGTGTCAAGGTCAAGGCGTTTGTGCCGGAGTGGTTGAGGAGCGGATTGGCCGTGTGAGGGGCGGGAAGCTGCTGTGGGAAGTGTTGTAAACTTGTAATAGTCAATACTCAAGAATGTGCGTGGTGTAATCCCGTGACGCGTAAATTGTAATTATGTACTCGCTCCGACGAGTAGGCACAATTGATTAAGCCCCCTCCTGTTCGGTTAGCCCTCCCACTCCAGAGACTCGGCAACGTCCGTCTCCGTGCTCACTGGCAACTGCTGGCCCCATTGTCCGGGCGACTCCGGGGAATCCGCAAGGGCCCGCATCGCTTTGCTTTATCACTGACGAACGCACGTGGCTGCATTGCAATTTGTGGGTGTCGACAGTGGACAGAAGCTGTCTCGGCCCCGTCCCATCGTCAACACCTGCCGACCAGCTCTGCATGTCTCTAAGGGCTTATGTCTGTGTAGCTGTCTTGCAGACGGTGTGACAGAAGGCTTGGATTGGAGCACTGACGCGCGAGAGACAGCCTGGCCCGGTCAAGGCTGAAATGAGGAGCTGCGGGAGGCGATTCCAAAGGCGCATTGCGAGGCACTCCCTCATCGTTCTTCACAAGAGGCAAGACTCAAGAGGATTCGAGGTACCTGGCGTAGGTCACTTGCGCCGCAATTCTGCCCAGCGGCGCCTGTTCATGCTGCTGACTCGGACTGGGGACAAATACATCAAGAGCTCAACGATGTATTCATTCCGCCAGACAACACCAACTATGATAAACAGCCATCAACATCACCAGACATCAAGATATTCTCCGACCACCAGGCGTCACACTTCGGCCGACGGCAAGGCGTGGCTCGGAGCCCGACCCGGAAGCTTGGTTCAGCCGTGTCGGTGTCACAGTCTAGGCCTCCCCAGTCCAGCATGACGACCAATTACGTCGCTGCAACACGTCAGCGGAAACGGCTGATTGTCTGCTGCGACGGCACCTGGATGAACAGCGACTGCCTACAGGTTTGCAAGGTCGCGTCTGTTTGGCAAAAAGGGTTACCTTGCAGATTCCCTCCCATGTGACACGCATATCACGCTGCTTCAAACGCCGATGCGCCGATGGAACTCTGCAAATTATTTCGTACGAATCCGGCGTTGGGAGTGGTAGCAATGCACTTGACAGCATCACGGGGGGGGGGGGGGGGGGATTTTGTGCTGGCCTGGGCGACGTGAGTTCTTTCTTCTCTTTTTTTTTTGGCGAGTCTTTGACGCGCGCCTCACTGGGGGTTGCAACTTGCAGGAATACGAGGAAGAACAAAGTTGGTATGTGTATTTTAGGTACATCACACTGCTGACCAAATCCTAAGCGTGTCCGAGAAGTCTATCTTTACCTTTGCGCCAACTTTGGGGATGGCGATGAAATCATCCTCGTCGGGTTCTCGCGCGCCGCATTTACGGCAAGAATCTGTGGCCGGCATGATTGGCAAATTGGGACTTTTGACTAGGGAAGGCATTGAGCATTTCTATCCCATCTTCAAGGATATGCAGAACTAGCAAAAGTATGACTATGAAGACCCCTTTCCAGATATTCCTTTCAGGAACAAGCCCGAGGGTCTGGCTGCGAATGGCGAGTATCGCTCCCGGTTGGAAAAGCTGGGCCTTACACGCGTCTACCAGAATACGGATCACCTCATCACCGTCAAGGCGATTGGAGTCTGGGATACGGTGGGATCGCTCGATATTCCCGAGATACCTTGGCTGGAGAAGCTGGGTGTCTGACCTTTCAACGACGGATACGCCCCCCCGCCGTTTGTCTTGACCCTCAATCACGACAAGGATTAGCTGACGTTCTGTGCACATACAAGTGGCATGACACGGCCTTGTCTGAATACATCGAGCATGCGTTCCAAGCTCTCGCTCTCGACGAGACCAGGGCCTCGTTTGTCTTGCTGTATGGGAAAGGCCCGGGAGGGATAGGCTCCATGCGGACTTGCCCCAAGTCTGGTTTCCGGGAAACCACGGGAACTGCGGGGGAGGATGGGATGATCAGGGGATCGCAAATTGCTCTTTGGCCTGTATGAAGTCCCCAGAAAAAAAAAGCCATCAACGAGACGACCGTGAAATTCCGGCCAACTGACTACTAGCTGGCCATACCCAGTGATGATGGATCAATTTGCGAGTATCGGCGTAGAGTTCGACTTGCCCTCACTGAAGCGCATAATCGAGCACACCGATGACTTTTATGAGTTTGCCGACGCGCAGTCCGGCGCAAAGAAGGAAAAGATGACGAACAGACGAAGAAAGCATGTTCAATGGGCCTCCGACGCCATATACGAAAGGAACAGACCTTTCCGGCCGTGGTCACTGGGTGCCATCCAAAAGGCCTCGGGCTTACTCTTCTCCATCTCTGGACATACGGCTCGCACACCAGGCATGTACCGACAAGTCGACCCCAAGACATCCCAGAGCAGGGATAAATTCCTACAGAACACAAACGAGCGAGTCCGTAGCTCTGTGCGAGTCCGACTAGCATGTCAGGGTCTGGGCCTCAACGATAGAGAAACATGGACGTGTGCCGCTCTCGCGGACTGGAAACTGAAGCGTGCGATATTTGAAATGGATGACGAAGAATGGTACAATGACGAGAGGCCATATGGACGTGATTCGCGAGCGGCCACGTCGCGGCGGCTGGATTTGGCGATATGTTGGAGCGGCGCGGAATGCACCCAGGCAGAGAGTCATGATGGAAGAGCCTTTGGGTCCGTACGAGCGCTATTTGCTCGAGCTGACGGGTGGTACGACTAACGTCTTTGAATATGCAGCGAGGAGAGCAAGTAAAGGAAGTAGGAGCAAGAGCCGGAGTCGGTCTGAGCGATCGAAGATATTGTCGCAGTAGGGTACATCTCCATACATGAATTAGTATGGTCATGTTCTTTATCGTCGTACTTGGCGTGGATTGCTGATGCATCTGAAAGGGCACAAAGCTATTCTTGAGGTTTGAGTGATGCAACAACAATCTGCGTCTTCGTTGATGGCTTGGGACAAAGATATGTCGGAGGTTCTGGAGACAGGGCAGGCTTCGTGGTCATTGTCTTTTTGGATGATCGTACCTCTTGATCTTGCACTTTCTCGGATTGCCTTGCATGTAGGTGCTGGCCGGTATGTATGCTGGGGGAGCATGAGTACGGTACATCCAGGGTGCGTTGTTACGGTGCTGAGT
>SRPQ01000335.1:0-23932 GCA_018360075.1 Claviceps cyperi
CTCACTCTCACTCTCACTCTCACTCTCACTCTCACTCTCACTCTCACTCTCACTCTCACTCTCACTCTCACTCTCACTCTCACTCGCACTCGCACTCGCACTCTCACTCTCACTCTCACTCGCACTCGGTTCATGTGTCATATTAACACCCCCTAGATTGGATTCTTAAGCGAATGGCAACTCTATGCCCAGAAAATCGAAGGAGATTCCTGGATAGGCCAAAAGGTCGACGAGACCAAGCTGCAAAAGATGAGTGGTAAGTACCGATTTGCCGAGTGCAGCAGCAGCAACAGCAACATGTAATACGCATTTGCTGACCGCCATATGACTCTTGTAGATGAGCAGATCCAGCAGCTGTATGACTTGATGCAGGCGATTAAGAATCGGGGCGAGGATGGTTCATCGGATGCTTGACGGGTGCATGCGGATACGTGGACCGGAGTCTTGGGGCGTGGCGAGGAGATAGTTACTCTTTTTGTAATTTGTAATTGTACACTTTGAATGACAGGAGCGGAAGACTACTGGGGGAATCTTGCCATCAAGTTCTTTTGATCCAGCGGGGATAGATCATAGATATGCCCATACGCTCACGCGCCCACAAATATATATGTATCATTCATTGTATATACACTTCTATATCGACAGTCCCTGTCTCATTTCCAGTGCCTCGGCAATCCAAGCCGCTTGAATAGCACTCACCTTCTTCGCATAATTCTTATTCGTAAATACATGCTCCAGGAACATGATTGCTTCCTTCTTGTGCCCATGCAAGACACTTGCTGGATGAATCGCCACGACATGTTTGCCGTGAACGGTCACATAACTCCCATCGGGCGCGAGCATTGCCGTCTTGTACGCATACCCGCGCAGAAAGCACTGAAGTACGGCTTCGGCTCGTTCAGGAGTCAGCGGCGTGAAGGGCTGGGGATCCGGCGCCGGTGCTTCGGTCAGAAGCTTTTCCTTGAGGCATATACCGCGGAGTTGCCTACGGATGTTGAGGGCTTGCCTCATGTTGCGCATGCTGATCTTTTTCGTCTTGCACCACTGGATTCTGTCGGCGTTTTCGGCCGTGTACTGTTGCATGGTTGTCAGGTACGTAATCAGATCGCCTTCTCGCCGCGTGAGTTCTTTGCGCTGGACCTCCAGCTCCTCTTGCCCTTCCTCGGACTGCACTTGAAGAAAAACGTCTTCTCCGCTGGTGATACATGAGATGATATCAATGGTCTCGAGTACGCAGTCGAAATCCGGCTTCTTGGCTGCCAGCAAGACGGCGCCGAGTGGCGCGGGAACGGGCAAGCGTGCCATTATTTCTCCAGCGGGTGTGATGGATCCGTCGGCTTGTAATGCGCCCAGATAGTGCAGCTGAACGAGGGCGTTTTCGATGGCTTCTGGTTCGGGAGCATCAATCAATGGAAAGGTGAGCACATCGTGAATTCCACGCGCTTTCATGGTCAGCACAGCACCAAGAACGTCATTGCGCAGGATCTCCGGCAGATCAGTTTCTGGCAACGACTCGAACGCAGTATCTGTATACAGTCTGAAGCACTTTCCTGGACCCTCACGCCCGGCTCTGCCCGTACGCTGGATAGCAGAAGACTTGGAGATCGGTTTGGCCAACAAGGATTCCATGCCGAGGCGTGGCCTATACTGCTTTATTTTGGCCTTTCCGCAGTCAACCACGTAGCGAACGCCTGGCACAGTCACTGATGTCTCCGCTATATTGGTTGCCAAGACAATCTTTCTAGTAAAATGGGTCGAGACAGGCAGGAAGGCCTCTCGCTGGCCATCCATAGACAGTTGCCCATACAAGGGCAAGACTTTGATTCGCGGCACGTTTGACGCCAGGGTAGTGGCATATTCGTCAAGCAGCTTCTGCACAGCTTCTATTTCTTCTTGGCCAGTCAAGAAGACTAAAATATCACCAGGAAGAGGCTCCTCCACGTGAATTTTCAATATTCTTTTCACAAGGGCATCCTGGATATCGGCAACAGGTCGATCTTCGTGTACGACTTGCACGGGAAATTGCCGGCCTTTGATATGAAGCACTTGGACTAGGTCATTTGTAGACTTGGTTGACGATACATCATCAGTGAAGAAGGATTTGATAACTTCAACGTCTGCTGTGGCACTCATGATGATAACTCGGAGAGGAACTCCGCCTCGCATCTCCGTGCCCGTGAGCAAAATTTGCTTGAGAAACCCTACGAGAAGATCAACGTCAAGACTCCGCTCATGAATTTCGTCCACAACAATGGCGCTGTATTGCCGCAAGTATGGATCTCGCAGTAGTTCTTGGAGTAGTGTGCCCTCTGTAAGAAACTTGATTTTCGTGCCCTTGGGAACTCTATGATCGAATCGAACAGAGTACCCGACGAGCCCACGTCCGTCCGACCCGACCTTGCCCAGAGGCGTTCCAGCTTCTTGCGACACTCTGTGTGCTAATGTAGTGGCGGCGACTCGTCGCGGCTGAGTAATGGCGATCGTACCTCCGACGAAAATCTCATCTTGAGAGCCTGGCACACGGACTTTACGCCGCTTGCACCAGGATTCCCTGTAGAGAAACTGCGGGATCTGGGTACTTTTTCCTGAACCAGTCTCACCCACCAATACAAGAATTCGATTATCTGAGCCTCGAAGAGAGTTTTGAATGTGCGAACGGTACTGCCATATTGGGAGCTGTTGGCGAGTCTGAAGAAGTGCTGCATTATCGGTGTCGTTGGGCCGCCATTTCGCTGCTGAGGGGGATTGATGAGATTGATCGGGCTTGGCAGGTCGTTTCGCAGTCGAACTCTTAGATTTCGAACCGTCTACTGCAGCTGGAGACGCCGCTCTTTCCAGGAGCTGATTATCTCGCTGTTGCGGCCGCGCAGTCGAAGGATCCTTCTTCACGGGGGGTGCCAGGTAAGCATCTAGAGAAATGGTCTTGTTTCCGAGTGTGATCGTGTTGGAAGACGTTAGCTTGCGCCGCTTTGCAGCTTTTTGTGAAGAACGTTCGGAAGCCATGACGCCAAGCTCAATGGTACACGAGATTTTCGCTGGCTGGACTCGTCACGCGGTAGATGGGCGAGGTGACATTCCGGCAGAGCTTTGGCGGGTGAGGCCTGAAAAAGTTCAGTGGGACAAAAGGCTGTGTTGGTGGGACGAGGCTGAAATCGAGATGAACTAGAACAGGGCTGACGCAGCGCTAGGACAAGGCTGAGACATCAAAAGGTGGACCCGAGGATTCAATTATTTTTCCGTTTCATCAGAACTCGGATGATATGTCTGTATATTACCCCCAAAAGACCTAGTACATGCTCCAATGGCTCTTTTACCCATCTCCTTCTCATCACCAGACTGCTTCTGCAACCGACTACGCGTGTCGCGCATTTCCTGTCACCAGGGATACCGATAATGAACACAACATCATGACAAAGACCAGAATCAAAAGGAAAGGAAAAGATACTAAAACGACATGCTCTTCATTCCATGCTATTATCACTGCTTTCCTTATTTTGAAAGGGCCTTGCGCTTAGACCCAAGCAGTCGAAGTCTGGCTTTGGGCACATGGGGATTGCCTCCTGCTCCATGCATCAATCGCATCGTGTCTTCAACTATGTACCGTACATGACTTCAGGTCTTGCGCACTCAACCAGCTTGAACCAGTTCATTTGATGCGGGCCAAACGTTCTCGGTTCATTCTCGTGGCATCATCCACAGCATCGCTCTGTAATATGGGTCAGCATGGCTCAGCAAGAGGTGCTGCATTCTGGTAGGATTAGCATCTTGACTTACCTTGCCCATAATTCTGTCGATCCGTGTGTTCTGAGAGTCGACTTCCTTGCCAATGGCCCGACCGACCATATTCATCATGGTTACCTGCCCTTCGAGCTCTGCAAGTCCATCGTCGATTTGATCTTCCAACTCGTCTGCTCCTTCCTCGTCATCCAAATTAAACTTGCCATAATCCTTCTTACGGTGTGCGCGAGAACGGCCGGCGGTACTGATGTCCTTGAAGTTGGACTCCATCCGTTGATTCGCAGTATAACCCTCGCGACGAGTGGTTTCTCTTTGCTCTCTTTCGGCCCTATGCCTGCTCATGACCTCATCATCCGCTCTCTGCTGTCGTGACTTAGATGTGAAGGGATTGTTCACATGCACGGCGAACATGCTACGATTCAGGGTCTTCAGCTCTGCCGCCCGATCCTGCGCAATCTTGTTTTGGTTCGCCGCGAGATCGAGATTCTTTTCCGTGTTGTGCAGTCGTTCGCCTTGGGCACCGAGACGAGCCAACGTCGCTTGACCTACTTCGTTCGCCTGTCTTGCCATTTGAACGGAGCGTGACACGGAGGAGGAGCTTTCTTGTTGAATTTGCCGCTTCTGCGCCAAAATTCCTTGATATTCCGCTTCCTCTTGTTCTTCTTCTGTCATCTCCCGTTGCTCACCGTACCCGCCGTACGATCCGTTTTCTGGGCCAGTCTGTCCGTAAGGCGGCGGCGCTTGTTTTTCTGCTTGACGCTCCTGCACGCCGGAGAAGAGAGCATCGCGATTTTCGTCGGTCTCGTTATTCGTGCGGCCAAAACCACCATAGCCACCAGGGCCACGGTGACCACCTGCCGAGCTATTGTATCGGTTGGAGCCGTATCCGCCTCCGGAGCCATATCGATCAGAGCCATAACCCGCCGGTGCAGGACCGCCAGAATGACTTGCAGGAGGTGGGTTTTGGCTGCCGGAGCCATATCCGCCGGGAGAACCGTCTTGACTGTTCGAGGGCATGATTGGCGGTCTACCATTACCTAACCCAGCACGAGCCTGCTGATATGGGGAGGCATTTGCATAAGGGTCGTTGGTGCCTTGTTGGGCATACGGATTGTCTGATTGCGTCGGGGACTGTTTCCTGCGACCGAAGAGCGCGTTGCGGTTAGCATCATCGCCGCTGTCGTCAGCTTTTCTTCCAAACCCAAACTTCTTCATGGCAGATAGTAGGCGTTGAGGTCTTTGAAAAGCGTGGAGCAAAACGGCGGGCGATCGGGTCTATTTGGACTCCTATACTCGTGGGCGAAATGAAAGGGATACAGTATCCAAGTCAGCCTGGTTGTTCAGATGTTTCGAGGCATTGGGCGAACAAGGGGTTCAAAGACGTCGCGGGGCAAGGCAGGCGCCATGCCTTGTCCACTTGCATCCACTTGCATCCACTTGCATCCACTTGCATCCACTTTATATCCACTTGGGCACAGGCATTGACCTCATCACCGACAGGACATGGATTTATTGTGGCAATGCACAGCCACGTATTCTAACTTTGGGGGGCGGGTGGGGTGACTGAAGGCTCGTGTCGTTGTGTCACTGCTCATCGGTCACTTTATTCGATCTGGAATGTAAAGCCAGTCAGTCATCCATTTCATATCACATAGGTACTGTTGGGACCTCGCATTTTGAAGCAATATTGGGGCTTTTACGGATCCGACGCAAACTAATCACGGGGCGTTCATACAACACGTAAAGTAGCCAAAGTCTAAGTTGCCAGTATCGATAGCCATAGAGCACTGCATTGTCGTTGCCTTGGCGCATTCTTCCCGGCTGTCATCGCGTAATGGCCTCGATATTCACGTACGATCCAGATCCTCCACGGGTCTCCTCTCCTTGGACCGCGTCGGAGGGTTTGATTGTATCTAATTCGTTGCCACGCCACGCTACCAATCCCAGATTGCTCGCAGAGTATGGAGTGAAGAAGCTACAGGCAGAACCTCAGGAAGGGCCAACAGAGTACAAACTTCACCTTCTGTTAAGACCACGGAGGTCGTATTTATCCATGAGTACTGCGCAAGTTCCCGACAACTCATTACCACCTGCTCGCACACGGAACACTTGCTCTACCGCCACAACCACAATCACACCTGCACTAAGCCTTTCTGCCTCGTCGAACCAAATTCGCTGTGAAAGACTGAAACACCTCACAACTCAGCTTCTGTGGCGCCTGCAACAATCTTGCCCCTATCACTCCACAAGTTCGAAAGAGCTTCGAATTCCCAAGCTGCCGGAAAATGCCTTGGACTTAGCGTCCTCCATCGAGCTGGAGCCGCTTGTGCCGGGGCTGGAAGAGTCCCGAGGTGCTCTTTATGAGATAGGAGTGTCGGATGATGGGTCACTGGTGGGCCTGACGGAAGATGAGATGGCGGACAGTGTCGGGACTCTGCGTGTCATGGCAGCGAGCCTGGGATGCACTGTGAAGGTGCTCCGGATGATCACCGTTGGAAAGTGTCAATGGGCGGAGCCGACAGACTCAATAGACAGACAAGGCCACGAGACTGCCGCTGCCACTGCCGTGAAATGCGGAAATTTATGCGTAGCAGAAGCGCTCGTGATGCCACATCTCGGTCCTAACAATGGAGCGCGTACCAGACGCAATGGAGAGAGCTCGAATCTCCGCGAGATGGAGGAGATGGCGTCGTCTACTCCTGATTCGATTGCGTTACCGAGCAGAGGGAGCTCGCCGACGCCTCAACTCAGGATCACGCTGACAGGTCCAACTACATCAGGCAAGTCTAGTCTGTTGGGGACATTATCCACTGGAACTCTGGACAACGGTCGAGGCAAGAGTCGTCTGAGCCTCCTTAGACATCGTCACGAAATGGCATCTGGCGTAACCAGCTCGATAGCTCAGGAACTGGTCGGCTATAAAGACGACTCCATCTTGAACTTTTCCCAGCCAAATATCGAGTCTTGGGTTGATATTCACGATTGCGCAGAGGGTGGTAGACTGGTCTTTCTTTCTGATTCTGGAGGCCACCCTCGTTTTCGACGAACCGTCCTGCGTGGCCTCATGAACTGGGCTCCACATTGGAGTATTTTGTGCGTCGCGGGAGATGTTCCAGAGAATGCTTCTTTAGGTATTGATGCCACATTGCCGTCGGCCAAGGACGCTCCATCTCGTTCTTCTTCTATGCCTGCTTCTTCTTCTTCGTCTTTTGCTGCTACCGCCGCCGCTACTGCTGCTGCAAACACCAACCTCTCCCATGCTCATCTCAACTTGGTTCTGAAGCTAGACGTTCCCATGGCGATTGTTATCACCAAGTTGGATCTTGCCTCCAAGCAGAGTTTGCAGCAGACTATGACTCATCTTTTAGCCGCCATCAAGAAGGCTGGCCGTGTTCCCAAGATTCTACAACCAGATCAAGTGCAGTACGGAGATGATTTGCAGGAAATCCCCAGCACAGATGTGCGCAAAGTGGAAATTTTGATACAGAGCATGGTAGAGAGTGGTGATTTCACATCGCATGTCCCCATCGTTCTCACCAGCGCTGTGAATGGCACGGGCATGGGAGTGGTACACGCTCTTCTTTCCAGGCTTCCGCTGCCCTCGGCACCTACATCGAGAGACTACGTCGGGTTGGCGTTGAATCCTGAACAGCCGCGCTGCTTGTTTCACATTGACGATACGTTCAATTTACCGACTTCGTACTGTGCACTGGCAACTGGCTTTGAACTTTCGGCTAATCAGGGAATAGTTCTCTCCGGTCATGTTAGATTTGGAAGCCTCTCCGCGGGGGACAAGGTTATCATCGGACCATTTCAGCCGGGAGACGAAGATTCATTAGATTTCCGCGTTGCTTCGGAGGAGCGGCCGTCACCAGGAGGGTTTGGACTGTTGGCTTCCGACCTTTCGTCCTCAGCGCCAGCACAGATACCCATGAAGAACATGGTCTCGGCTTCCACTATACCTGGACAATGGCACAATGCTCAAATCGTCAGCATCCGCAACCTTAGATTACCAGTACGAAAATTGGAGGCTGGGCAAGCGGGATCCATCGGGGTGGCCTTTGAGCCCATGCCCAACACTCAGAGCCCTGTTATCTCTACGCGGAGCCCCCGAGTACGACGAGGCATGGTGGTAGCGATACCGTCCAAACATATGCTGGAGACAGGTCTTACCCTCCAAGCCGCCAGCGGGTTCACAGGCTTGTTTCAAGATCTGACAATATGCTCCCTTAGCATAGGATCTTTCGTTCATGTCTATGTTGCAAGCGTGAGAGCTGTTGGCAGGGTGCTGCGCGTTTCTCGCCATGCAAGAAAATACCAGCCAAAGTCGCCTGACGCTGGCTCAGATGAGGCAGATGACGTTTTCGGCCTCGGTAGCGACGTAGACGATGGTGAGTGCTCGAAGGATGACGGCGGCTCGGGACAATGGTGTGGCGAGGTCTCCCTCGAACTGCTACATAATAGAGAATGGATCGAGATGGGGTCCAAGGTAGTCATATTAGAAGGTGGCACCCAAGACCGATCCGGGCTCGAGGGGTTCGCTGGAAAAGTCATTGAAATTTTTGACTAAGAGCAGTTACTCTCCCTGAGAATATATTTTGCTCCCTCGCCATATACGTCGTTTGTGCGCACAAAACAGCTTCTCTCGATCCTGAAAGCGATTATCATGGGCATGACATCAGCGTCAACGTCCACCTCCTTTCCCCAGCCAACTCAGGCTTGTACCAGTCCATAAAAGAGTGTCCATGTCAGGATAAAACCTGACAAGCCATTTAATATGCCGCTCGTCCAAAAGTCCAACGCGCCATCGAAATATCTCCCTGTATCGAATAGTGACCGACCTTCCGCCAGCGATTCCGGAGCTACCTGAAAGCTGTAGATCATCAAGGCAGTAATGATGGAAAAGACAATGTAGAAGAGAAACCCATGGTAGGACTCGAGCCCAATTATGCCGGCAGCAACGCCGAATAACGACGCAGAAAGGCTTTGCAGATTCGACAAGACCTGAGGGTGGTGGAGAGCAAGATGAGAGGTCAGATCGCTAAGGTCTCATTGCATACAAGAACAGCCGGCGAGTGAGTGTCTGGTCGGCAGATTGCCGCAATCATACCTTTGTATTGTGGATGATGGATTCGGGTACGAGAGGATGGATTTGGTTCTCTCGTTCGGATGGCATTGTGGCGATTTGGGTCGTTGACTTCGTGGGGATTGATGTCTGACGATGACAAAGTGTTCGCGGCGAGACAAGCTGTTGGCTTGATCGAAGTCGCGTGCCGGGCCGAGTGGTTCCGGGCAGCTTACAGTACCTCGCTCAAGTAAATACCTACATACATTTTGGCAACTGCCTCTCGTGTTGCGTCACACCGATTCCTCTTACGAGATGCGCTCCTGCAAATTTGGAGATGGCATTATGTTAATTAATGGTCACACGCCTTGTGGTCATTGCAACAGATGCTATTCTGGAACAGATGCAATAGCTTCATCTCTTCCTGAACACTGGGGGCGCGCATAGGCAGGTACCTCGGTAGACAGACTATGTAAAACATGAGCCTGAGCTGCCCCTCCGTTCCGTCGTTTCCAGTTGTCTTCTGTCATGGCGGGGTCCCTTTGATACCTGCAACCACATTTCAGCATCGCAAGACACAATGGAGCTAACATTCGAGCCATTGAAGAACGATCTGTTGCTGAGAGCAGCATGGGGTAGGATAAATCACGAGATTTAATGCGATGGGCCGTCTGGACTGACAAAGCAAGGATAGGTCAAATTGTAGAACGTCCGCCCATGTGGGTGATGCGCCAGGGTACGTTCAAAAACAAAGACGACCCGCGATGAGAAACAGCCCCCTCATGAGCTCGATATTGATATGTTTGGCTCTCACTAGCCGGACGCTACTTGCCCGAATACCACGAAGCGAAAGGTGGCCGCGACTTCTTCGAATGCTGTCGAGACCCGGAGGTCGCATCTACGTTGACACTTCAGCCGGTTGAGCGCTTTGCTGGCCTCCTGGATGCTGCCATCATATTTTCCGATATCCTCGTCATTCCTCAAGCCATGGGCATGGAGGTAGAGATGGTCGATAAGAAGGGGCCGCACTTCCCCAATCCCTTGAAGTCGCCCACCGACGGCCAATACCAGCAGGTGCTCGAGCGAAAAGTCAATGTGTCGAAGGAACTCAGTTATGTCTATGATGCCATTACATTGACGAGAAAAAAGTTGACAGGGCGGGTGCCTTTGATTGGATTCTGCGGCTCGCCGTGGACGCTCTTCTGTTACATGGTCGAAGGGGGTGGCACGAAGCTTTTCATCCAGAGCAAGACGTGGGTGTACAAATACGCTGCCGAAAGCAAGGCTCTTCTGGAGAAGATTGCCGATATTTGCGTGGAGCACTTGGCTCTTCAAGTGCAAGCTGGTGCACAGGTACGTCTGCTCCTCCCTTTTCGTCAGGGACACAGGAAAAAGGCAAAGTAACAGCGGCTGACCGACATTTAATTGTTGGATCGCTTCGAAAATAGATGGTCATGGTATTTGACTCTTGGGCCGGGGAGCTAGGACCTATGTCTTTTGGAGAATTCTCTGAACCCTATCTCGCACACATAGCCAAGAAGCTTCCCGGAAAACTTCAGAGTATGGGGCTAGCACCTGTACCCATGACTGTGTTCCCCAAGGGAGCGTGGCACGCTTTGGACTCGGTCTGCGACCTAGGCTATAATGTGGTGGGCATGGACTGGCTTCAGGATCCTGAAACGGCTGTCAAGATTCGTGGATCGCGAAATGTTGTCTTCCAGGGCAATGCTGACCCTGGGGTTCTATATGGAACGAAAGAAGCCATTACGCAGGCGGTGGAGCACATGGTCAAGGGCTTTTGGGTCAACAAGAAGGGCTGGATCGCGAATTTGGGGCATGGTACGTTTATTTCCAATTTCTCTTTTACTGCTCCCCTTTTTCTACGGACTTAAACTCACAAGATTCTAATCGCTTTTCATTTTCCAGGAATTACACCTGGTGTTGATCCCGACAACCTGAAGTTCTTTTTTGAAGAAATCCACCGACTGACCAAAAACTAAATGGTCATCTTTTCTCATGCTTTCTTCAGACAGGACCTTCAAGAACTCTCGCTGGGTGGTCTTGTCGATAGTGCACCTGAAGAAGTGTTAATGGCGTCGATTCGCGACAATGCTGCGAGATGTCATGACTCATGAGAGGTTTAACTGGACAGTCCCACTGTTGGGAATTCGTGTCATGAATAGCGCCTGCTCCAATCTTATACTCAGGCGCGGATGTCTTCAAAAGCAATCTGAGGTTTATTTAGAGAAACAATTGTCTATGTTAGAAGAAATCCCCTACCCGATGCATAAAAACTCTAAAGTGCCTCACACTGAAGCACATCCGTGGTGTAAGGACCGACTTTGCATTCTCTTCCGGGATTTCATTGCGCCAGCGCCGACGCTTTAGTAGGATGAATGAAAGAGTGAAATAGTAATGTGCGCACGCTTCAAAATTCCTTTCGTACCACATAGGCCTTTGTGCAGAAACTTGTTGAGCATCGCCCGACTGGGTCTACATGAGCCTCAATGGAACAGCCACATCACAAAGGACCAATCTTAGTAATTGCGAACGCGGGCCTCATCAGATACTGCCGATGAACACCTCCAGCATATCGACAGATTGACGTTATCAAAGATGACATGATACGGACAGTAGTTACCCAAAAACATAAAGTTGCGGATATTCACGCTTTTTTCCCGAACGGCCAGTGCTTGCGTTTCGCGGCGGCCGCGTCTCCCTCTGTACTGCTCGCATTGTCCACAATCGCACCCTCTCTGCTCGTCCGACGAGCAAGATCAGTCAATTCCTCGCCCTCGCGGAAGACGTTGCCTGCGCCGCCGCGGCCGGTATGTTGGGCGCCTGAGCTGTATCGTCTTGGGACTCTGCGCAGTAGGAAAAGGATATGTGTGAGCCTGTGTTGCCAACTCCTTGTTCAAGTTGCAAGTTATGTACCCATCTTACTGCATACTCCATACTACCTCAACGGAGTCAAGGTAGATAGTAACAAGCGGGGGGGTTGGGTTACAACGCAGGTAGGTAGGTTAGGTAGAATATGCAGGGAACTTACGCCTCAACGTCCTGCCGCAAGCGAGTGGCCTGCGGATCGTCATTCTTGGCCATGTTCCCGGTGCCGCCTCGGCCGGTAGTCACTACTGGTTTCTTGAGCAGTGGAGTTTCGAGATCCGAGGTGTTGAGTTTAGGGGATCTGGATGCGTCGGCCATGTTGCCTGCGCCGCCGCGGCCGTGAGATGATAGCTGGGAGGACATTGTCGGTCGGCTGTGATCAGTGTTGTGCGCCATGTTGCAATGTTGATGATTACTGTTTTCTTCTTTCCTTTTGGCTTTGTAATATTTCCCTTCCTTTCTTTTAATTTCGTCTTCTACTTCTTATTGCAAGTTTCAACAAAGAAGCGCAAATCTCCGATCTCGTCGCATACGTGTCGCAATAGGCAATGTCAATTACGGGAAAGCCTGAAATTGTGATCTGCGGGGGATAGATACGGCCTTGCGCGACTTCCGGGTTGATAAGTATGTACCTAGCCTGCGATGCGAAAGTCGGCCACGCAGTCAATGCAGGTCTCAATGAAACACGTAGAGATCAGAGTCCTGTCTCTCTTTAATGGTGAGTGTCGAAGCGAGATCAACGGTCTTGTTGCGCTCGGCGAATGAGGGGGCCCGTTTTGTTGGGTTCTAGAGAGGGTCACAGACAGAGAAGGAGGAACGGAATCGAAAAAGCAAATCGATCAACGACATCGGCTAGCGGCGGGTTGCATGCACTTCGCGTGGTGGCGGCCACAGTATCGGTACAAGCGCGTGGCCGAATGCGTGTGCCCACACCTGGCCAATCACACACAATCAACGTGGCATGCTCGTGGACCGTGGTGGTATCACGTATGTAACTTGGCTCTCGAAGGACCGCGAGATCCTGTTCAAGACGGTGTTCACTATCGTGTATTACATACTCTGTACATTATTGACAGATGATGCTGAACCACTCGGGCTTAAGATGAAACTTGGATTGCCACCGTCTTTGGCGGAAGAAGCCCATATCGACTCCCACTGCAGTCCAGAGGAGACCACATTATACATCTAGTCTTCGTCGTCCTCCTCTTCGCCTCCCTTGGTATTGGATTCTTTGCGAATCGGAATCTTGATGCCTTGCGTGGCAAACGTTTTGCTCAGAGGCGTGCTCTCACAGACACCCGGGAACTTCTTCGCCGAGAACACGTTGAACACTTCACTGAAGCAACAGGCCAGGACCGGAGCTCTGCTTTTGTTGACCTTTGCGAGGGCACCATCACGGGGTGAACTATCCGGCGGGCCGACATTGACAAAGGAGAACCTCAAACTAAAGGGGTTGCTTTTGTGTTAGAAAAGGTACCTGGGTATTCGGGGATTCCTCAATGAAAGTCACTCCAAGTCATGCAAGAGGGGTGAGTGACTATGACGTACCGAAAAGGGCCCTCAGTTCGCACGCTCAGATCTTGGAGCACGAACCATATTCCGGCGCGCTTTTCCGTATCACTCAAGCGGAAGGCACTGGCTGCTAGGCTGCCAATCAGATTCCGGGTGAACATCCCCTGCGGCTGTCCGCCCACGATCGAAATTCGTGTGATGGATCCAGGCTCCGGCATATGATTCACCATGTTACCGTATGCATCATTCATGTGGTATGGAGGAACGCTCGACTGGGGAGGCAGAGCTCCGCCATCCGCCCGATATGATTGATGAGGAGGATAGCAGTACTGTTGCGGTGGCCCATACGGGCTATTTGAAGAATAAGCAGAACCTGTACGGTTCAGCTGTCAGCAATTGGGCGTCCCCTCCCTCTTACAGGTCTTCTTTTCTCCAGAGAGCACAAGTCTAGGAAGAAAGGAATGCAGCTGTGGCGTACTTTGGTTATAGCCAGATTGCATTTGATAATCCTGTACATAGGCCTGGGACAGGCCCAAACCTGCATCTCTGTAGCTTGGCGCAAATTGATGCGCATATGAATTGAATCCAGCATCCCGGTTGCTCGAAGACATGTAGGCATACGCGCCAATGGTAGAAACGCATGGGCTGCCGGTAGACGCGCGAACGAGGTTCAATTCCCTAGTGCCATCTTCGTTCCACAAATCGACGTTGAGCACGTACATTGAATGATCGATATCACTATTGAAAGTCCCATCAGTGGTCGTAAACGTCAATAAATAGATCATTAAAAGAGAAGAGTCGGAAAGTCACGACGAAGAGGGCGGAGGGGCGGATTTCGTACGCGCAATTGATCTCCTTGCCCGTCGCAACATCCGTGACGATCAGCCGGACACATGGCGGGGGTGTGATAGGGCGGCGATCCTGACGTATCGTTCTTAATACACTGAGACTCAACACGGAAAGTTTTCTCTTGGTTCTCGAAGAGAACTCACTTTGTCTCCGAAACCGCACATACGTGCTCGTTTAGGCTGCTGAACAACATCGAGCCTGGATTCCTGGTCAGCCCCTGTACAGACGGCCTTCGTGGATGTAGGCATAACAAACTCACGAATACTTGCGTCCGGACCCTTCTTCAACCATTGATAACGGAGTCATCCTCAGCGAATAACCTCCCGGGTGCTTCGCCGAAAAGCCCGGGCCCTGCAGAGAACCTGAAGAGTTCTGTCGCAACCCGTCGGGTCTAGAGATGGGACACGGCGGAGGCGGAGGCGGCATCCTCGGTATTTGCGACGATGGGGGCAGATAATGCTGCTGCAACAGGCCGTGAGGTCCCCGCGGCTGGGCATGCTGCGCGAACCGATGTGAATTTGCAAACGGCGGCAGATAGGGCACAGAGCGGTCCTGTATCTCAAGATGTGGGGGATAAGGAGGCCTTGGCTGTAGAAGACGGGGCTGTTGTCGTGATGGTGGTTGTGGTGGTGGTTGTTGGTCGTGACTCTGACGGCCGTGTGTGGAGTGGCCAGAGGCCCGGTGGCTCGGTTGAGACATTGTCTGCGAAAGAAAAGGTTCTTGCTTGGGAAGCACGTTCGGCGCTCGTGATCTGAAACTCAAAAAGAGCCGCTTCGGAGAACGGGCAGGATCGGAGGGTCGACGACGTCGCCGCAGGACCCTTATTGTCGTGTTGAGCCGCCGGACATGTTAGTTGCTGATGAGGGTCAGTCAGGGTTCGGGGGCGCAGGGCCGGGCAATGAATGGGCCGCACAGGAAAGTCGAACTTGAGCGGGCGGCGACGCGATGTAAGCGTAAAAACCCGTCCAGGGCCCCCCAGATCCGTGGTGATCAGCTGCGCCTTTTATTGGCTATAATTAGCCCCGCCACGCTCCCGAGTCCCCACACACTTCTCCCCACAACCTGCCAACGGAAGAGACATGGCGAGGGAATAACAAGGTAGGTAGGTACCTAAGTAGGTAAATATATACCCGCACCGTCCTGAGACGGACCGAGCTTGGCTGGAGCTAACGGAGCCCGCCATAGGTACTTGTGGTCTTGGACACACACTGGAAGGACATCATCCAGATTCCATCCGGACCATCCCTGCACTGACTCGGTTGAGTCTTTTGACACGCTAGGCTGTTCTGGCTCATTGTGCTCATCGCGCTCTGTTGCTCATCTTCTACATATGTATTGTTAATTCGTGGAATCCTCCCTTGAAAGTGCCGTCAGACTACTTCATTCATACCTCATTTTTGAATTCGTCGAATCATATTCGTGCGTGCAACGTTGGGGCACCGGCTCAATTATATAACTTCATTCCAAGCTCGCCTGCTTTATTCGCGAATCGCATGTCTTCTGGAACCAACAACCACATTCAGAGACAGCTAGCGCGGCCGACCCACTGGAGCCAGCCGAGCAATTCCCACGTGATGACAGCGCACAACCGAGGAATATGTATAAAACGTCAATTCAGATAGTATTGGGATACCACGCCTCCTTTGCGGACCGTCTTGCCCCGTGATAGTTCACGGAGGGCAACCTGTACCTGGGGCATCCCGGCAAGATCTGTCTATTCACAGCGGCGTAGCTACATGCCCGCTCAGTCATCATTTTACAATGTACGCCTGTCAAGTCTGGAGATAAATTTGGTACAAGTTAGTAAGTGCTTCGATTCCTGAAAAATAGCGCTGGGGCGTATCTCATTCGCTATCACTGTATAAGCCACATGGCATCAAAACTTGCTAACGCAACTACATCATAAAAAAGCATTGTAAGACTGGAGATAGTCTTCGACCGATGTTATCATGGGAGGTTCGGCAACCAGAAAGAGGGATAATGGGGCATCCAGGCCGTCGTCGCTCGACGTTCTTCGTTCGTTGATGAAGCCCCTCCCTTGACATAGGGATATCATATCCTGAGTGTGTTGACATCCGAAATACTTCGATGTCTCTTATGCCCGCTCTCCCCTTCGGTACCAGAGGCTTTACGCTTGGCTGATACCGACTCCAACGGACTGCGGCCTATGTCAGTCATGTGCTTTTTATGCCGTCGCAGAGGAGTCAGTGGCACGCCGGCAGTGTCAAAGCGATCAGACTTCAGGCCGCGAATCGCACTGTGGTTATACGGCCCACTAAAGACGAGTGAGTCCTGGGTAGCCTTATTGCTCAGGATGAGCTGCTGGTTGATTTGGTTGCGTCTGAAGGCGCCGACCGTGTCGGGGTTCAAATGCGAGAGAACATCGATTTCGGTCGGTCGTGTAATAGGCCGCGAAGGAGTCGCTGACGGCTCCCAATCGCCATTGTCTTCTCCCTCTTCACCAGATGAGTGACTGTCATCCCAGGTGATGAAATCATTGATGTCGAGCTTCTCCTCTGCGTCGGCTTCATCACCTTGTATGCTACCAGCGGGACTTTCCTCACCCGTGCCTGCTTCTGACGAAAAGGGAAAAAACGCCTCAGTGGGCCCCATGGCTTGCGCGTTAACGAAATCGCCAAACGCATTCGATGAAAACATGGCACTTAGCATCATATTGGCTGAATTGCTCAAGATGGGCGATTGTTGTTCTTCCACGGGCCACGCGAAGTTGAATTGCTCGGGAGACAGATCGAGGTGGTGGCGACGATGAGGGGTGAAGATCATCATTTTTCGGGTCAGAGGATTCAACACGACGATGGGCTTTTTATCAGACCGATCGAGGTTAAACCTTCCCACGCGAGGCTGCCCACGCTGCGTCTTGACTGGCGATGGGGCGTCCGAGTCGGAAATGTCACTCACGGGGACAGATGGGCGACGAGACTTTCTCCGAATGGGAGGGTCGGGAACATCTTCTTCGGTGGTATCGCCATCGGCTGATTCAAGCATTGTTAGCGGGCGCACACGACCGCGGACCACACGACAGATATTACTCACTTTCATAGCCGTCCAGTTCGAGTGACTCTTCGAATGCAGGAGTATAGCTGGACAAAGGATCGGCCTGTGACACTTTCGGCGTCGCCATCGGGGTGTCGTCGTCGAAGAGCTCACGAACAACCTCTTCAGCGTCAGAGTCATCATCTTGCTGTTCATATTGGCCGTTGTAGTCCCAAAAGGAGCCCGAGCCCGAGGATTCGTCCGCATCGTGTTCAATCTCGCGGCGGAACGCTGGATCCAGTGACGTCTGCGACACGAATATGTCAGGGAAGAGGTCGCCATGATCATCATCTTCATCGGTGTCCGTGGAATCGGAATCGCTGGGAGGAACATCGAATCGAACGTGTCGTTCTACTATCGTGTCAGAAGCTTGTGTCGGTTCATGAAAAAAATCTGACATCTGGTTCTCCTCCTCCTCAGAAACAATTCCAGCCCAGCTGGCGACCTCATCCGCATCTGAACCGGCGACGGAACGACCGGGATCAAGTTCACAGTCATCATCTTCCTCATCATGGTCGTCGATGTGGCTTGTGTGTGGCGGTCGAGGAGACTCGGAGGGTTTTGCCTCTTTGAGGATGTCCCGCTCCTCGACCGCATCAACATCTTCCTCGTCATTGTCAGAAGAGTCGCTAATCTCCTCAACGGCGGAATAGCCTCCATCATCGGACAGGTCGAACGAGGAAGAGGTGTCTGAACCTCTTCGTTTAGCCGCCGTTCTGACAGTCTTGCCGGTATCTTGCCGACTTCTGCGAGACATAGTTATGCTGGCTGACATTGAGCCTGTGTCAGTTTCGTGGTAGGTTGTAATATATGGCTCAATGCTTAGTTGAACAAGTAGTAAGAAGACCTTCGGTGGGGATTGTTGGTATCTTTTTTCGAGTGATAATGAGATTTTTCTCGCGTAGCAGATGGAGTGAAGGAATATCGAGGGAAAGAAGTATGGGGGTGGTGTTAGGAGAGAATGAGGGAGAATCGGGAGTCGGAGAGGAGATCAAGACAGAATATATGATATGTTGTGAGTATCTGATGTTGGTCGAACAAATGGCCAATCTGGCACGGCTGATAATAGAATTTGTAATCTCAAATGCAGACTCTCGTTAGAAGCGCTGGTATCTATCCAGGCGATAAATGCACAGCTCAAGAGCAAGAAAGTCTGCTGTGGAAACTAAATCGTCGACGGGTTCTATGGTTGAGACACTCAGTGAACAGCAGGACTGCGGACCACGCGCGCGTGGTCCGCAGTGGGCGTTTACAGCTCAACGATGGCCAAAGGCATCTTGACACGACGATAGTTCCGGTAGTATTGTGATGTAAATCGTGGTTTTAAGGCGACTTCGATGTCTGGATAGATAAGCTTGGCATTGATGATATGAAGAGGGGAGGAAGGAAAGAAAGCGTGGCAACAGTAGTGGCAACTGGAGAACTAAATATTTCTTTTCCCAAACTTTTCTCTGTCAAGGTGGGTGGGGTCTTGCGTCTGATTCGCATTGACGGAGAGGAGCGGAGACTTGCGCAGGGGGGTCTAGCGTCTACGACACCAGACAAACGACCGGTTGCGGGGCGCGGGACAAGTGGCCGCAGGGGAGGAAATCAGGGAGGCATCAGAAGGCAGCAGAAAGGCAGAAGTGTATACATACCTACAGTTCTGTAAACTTGTAGCTGATTAGACTTGCGGCGTCACCGCTCTTTTTTTGGAACTTGAAAGCGATCTGAGATCCTGCATGTGAGCTGCCAGTGAGAGAGGAAGTGAGCAGTTTGCGCGCTTGACATCTGTATGATGCATTCAGTTTCGCAGGCTGTCAGGAGAACACTGCAGCTGCGCAAACCCAACTAGCCGAGCCGCCATCCGCATTAGTTCGTGCATCTGGCGACTGCTGAATCTCACTACATGTACATCTCATACATCTTGCATTCTGCATTCCGTTGTCCGACGGAGGCACACAGAATCAGACGACCGCGGTCAGAAGCGAAGGCGGGGTCGCAAATCGACATGCAAACATTGGCGGAAGGAGCGTGCGGAGATCGGCGACGATGTACCGGTGTACATATGTACCTATGTATATGTACTCCGTACTCCGTGGCACAGCCTGCAGGCCCCCAGCCCGCGAGTCACAGTGCCATCAACGCCCTAATAAATGGATCTTTTCCTCGAATGAAAGTTCCCCTGGTTCAGCCGGGGAGCAAATTCTCGCCATCCGGTTCCCGGAGCCACGAGTCCCACGACAACACCTTGTACGGAGTGCATGTAGGTACGTACCTATTCTCTGCGAGACAAAGACGGCAAAGATCAGCCCACTGGGCCGGCATACGTCATAAGTCTCGTTTATCGCAACGAGGTTGAAATGATGGCGCTTAATCGAGGGTCATTCTTAGCCTTGTAACTTGTAAGTTGTGATTCAAGCCAGCAGACCTAATGATATTGTTTGATGGTGTTCAATGTTGCTCATCACTGGTTTTCCCCAGGGCATCTAGATCGACGATAAGTCTACGTACGCAGTACATGGTACATGGGCACCTACATAGGTAGGCACTCCGTATAGAGGTCTAGGTATTCTGGTCCCAGTTGAAAGACGTGGGGCTATTCCAAAGTATAGTAATACCTGTCTCTGTCTGTGATTGGCCTACTGTTATGGCTCTTTCTCGGAACGTGGGATGAAGTTGCCATTGGAAACCAACGAGTCACCACACCCAAAATACCCGCGATTATCCATTGTTTACCTCAAAGAACATGATACCTGCCGCATCATCAACTTTGAGAAAGAGTCCAAGTTAATAGGCTGTTTTCACATCACATACCTGACATTGACATGCTCTGGTGTGTACATGCCCACATATGTTGTTGTTGGCCTTTTTCTACAGGGTAACAGTGCTAGCCACGGAACAATACTGACAACGGATGACCCGAATGTAAAACCCCTTCTCATCTCTTGTTTGTCTTCACGCCGACAGCCAATTCCACATCGCAAGTTTTACTTGTACGAATTCTCGCATTTCGTACATAGAGGTACGTATGCCCGAAGCAATGTTCTGCGCCACGTGGGGATACATACATATGTACCTACCTAGGTACCTGGTATGTGCCTGGTATGGAGTCGGGATCCGGTTGCCGGGCCAGCTCACACCCCAAGTAAACAAGGGGTTTTTAAACTCTGACCTTTTCAGCTCGCTACTCTACCTACTCTTTTACACCGCGTACATACATTTTTCATATTCGTTCTTTGCTGCGGCTGGATAGCGGAACAGTGTTTTCTAAAGTAATTTGCATTTATCAAATATCTTCATGACCAGAAGGTAGAGAGGTACTACAAGTCGTACGCTCTGGCAACAACACGGCATCATGGAATCGTCGCCTACCAAACCCACATCGCACAATCTCTTCGAAGTATACCTGCGTCTTCGTCCACCACCAGCGAACACATCCCAGACGGATCGCATATTGGATGTCGTCACGCCGCAAGGCAACGCGAACTCACACCCTTCACACATCACGCTTAACCCCCCGACCGATCGACGACGGCCGATTGAAAAGTTTGCGTTCACCAGAGTCTTCGACGATAGTGCTTCGCAGCTCGATGTATTTCAGTGTACAGAGATTCCATGTCTCGCCGAGGGAGTTCTCGCTCCCCAAGGTGGCGAGGGAACTGATGCTGTTGTGGCTACTTTGGGAGTGACGGGCTCAGGAAAGGTAAACCGAAAGCCAGTGGCATCTGGTGTTTCCGAATTCTTAACTGACATGAAGCTCTATACAGACACACACCATCCTGGGGTCAAAATCGCAGCGAGGTCTTACGCAATTGGCACTTGATGTCGTTTTTCGATCTATCGGCTCCAACATGCTCGATTCTACAACAACGCCTATGATTATCGAATCTTTACAGGCGTGCGACTCGTCGGAAGCGAATCTGTCAACAGCGGCGCATTTCCTTGATTCGATCTTTGCTGAGCCAGCAGGACATTTGCGAGCTCCCTCGCGGGCTACTACTCCATTGATCGTACGACCATCTCCGACTTCCACTTCTATCCTAACCCTTTGCACCGCTTCTCAGCGTCACGGGCCACGATCGATGCCCTGCACATATCCAGTCTCGGCAGCTTCAAGCCCGAAAAGCATCAGGGTTCTTGGCATGATGGGACAGAGCAGCCAGACAACAGAGTGCTAGAAGAGCTCTGATGGAGCGAATGGCCTGCTTTTGTCTCAAGCCCCGAACTCAGCTCCCAAGTGGGACAAACCAAAGCATTCCGTGCCCCTCACAACTGCCACTCGTGTAAGAAACAAGGCTAAGCAAGAAGAAAAGGGCGAGCACAACATGACATCACCGACGTCGAGACGGAACCTAGCGCGGCCGTCTGCGCTTCCCCAGCTACCGGATATCAGTAGCATCAATATCTCCTGCGACCCTTCGGCCGAGTACGCTGTCGTAATTTCCATGTATGAGGTGCACAACGACCGAATCTATGATCTACTAACCCCTGCCACGAAATCCGCTTCCACCAGAGAGTATCGCCGACGACCTCTCCTGTTCAAATCAACTGAACTCTCGCCCGACCGCAAGGTCGTTGCAGGATTGCGCAAAGTCGTCTGTACTACGTTGAAGGAAGCCGTCACGGTCATGGAAGCAGGGTTGCTGGAGCGACGGGTTGCAGGTACTGGCAGCAACAGCGTCTCCAGCAGAAGCCACGGTTTTTTTTGCTTCGAAGTCAAGAAACGCATCCATGGTAAGCGACCGGGTCCGTGGGGGGGCAGCAAACTCACAATTGTCGACTTGGCGGGAAGTGAGCGTGCTCGGGATGCCAAAACTCAGGGCGCCACTCTGGTGGAGGCCGGCAAGATCAACGAGAGTTTGATGTACTTGGGGCAATGCCTTCAGACACAAAGCGAAGTATCAAGTTCTAGCAAGGTATGGTCACTTGAAGACAATTTCGAATGCGCATTGGCGTTGCTAGCTAACGATGCCGCTTCTTGATAGCCGAACGTCGTTCCTTACCGGCAGTGTAAGCTGACGGAGCTGCTATTTTCTAACTCGTTTCCCCTTTCATCGACATCGAGTCACGGAAATATGCCGCGCCGAAATCCGCAACGAGGCGTGATGATTGTGACGGCTGACCCTCGGGGAGACTTGAACGCTACGTCGCAGATACTGCGATACAGTGCCCTTGCTCGCGAGGTGACTGTTCCTCGGGTACCATCCATTACAGCTACCACGCTTGTAGGACCATCCCTCACAGGTAGCCAGCGCCCACTGAGCCCAGCGCAGCAGCAGCAGCACCCGCGGTCATTTGCGTCGCATGGCCCTCCCACCTCGTACCGAAATCACAGTCCTCCCATGAACGTCGATGGGCGGGCCACGATGGAAATTGCAGCGCTGGAGATTGCGCGCATGAATGAAGAAATCGACCAGCTTCGCTTGGAGGTGGTTGCGCAAGTGGAAGCCCGCATGACTGCCGAGGCTCATCTCTTGACCATGGAAGATCGCATGCTGGATCTAGAAGCCGTGATTCGCAACGACTGCGCGACGGAATTCGAGCAGCGGCTCATGCTTGAGCTAGGCCGCTTCAAGGCCTCTCTGGCTCTGGAGCAGGAGCGCAACGAAGAGCACTGGGATCGAAAGGTGGATATTCTGGAGCGCGGTCTCGGAGCCAGCAACGCGGACAACACCGACGCTGACAAGGAGAACGTGCTCGTAGAAGATCTCACACAACAAGTCGAGCGGCTGCGAAGGGAAAATGCCATTCTGAAGCGCGAGCTCGCAAGTCGTAGTCCTACTAAACGCAAGCCGCTGCAGGATAGAGACGACTATTCGGCCACTGGCACAGCCGCTTCTGGTGGTGGCCGCGCCATGCCAACGCCACTATCCAAGTCAGAGGGTGGTGTTGTGAATCTGGGCCGCAAGCTGGAGCATATGCGCTTGAGCAATGTGGAGGGTGAACGTGCCGTGTCGAAAATCGGGCTCCTCCGTGGCGGCGGTGGTGGGAGTCCGAAAAAGATGCGGAGATTGGCGATGAGTAAGCCGTGGGGAGAGGACACGGATGAGTTTTGAAGCTGTTAGGAGTGTGCATTGATGCGCGTTTTGGGTGTCGTGATTTTTCATTGAGGTTTGGGTTTCGGTGTCTAACATGGTCAGGGGGTTCAGTCTGTGTAATATGAGATGCACGGGATGGACGATATTCATTGTTTTCATTTTTTGCAATATGTATGCGCTGTAGAATACCCCTACTTCTCTAATATGTCTTGGAAATTTGGGAAGGCTTTTGTTCTGAATATCAAGAGAGGTGGGTGGTTGGCTATATGGAATCTGGATGGCGAATGGGATTAAGTTGTGAGAAGTTGCCATGCAGCGTGGATGAATGCTAGTTCCCGCCTACAGTATCAAATCAGATCATAGTATTCCGTATAAGAGACTAGAGATGATGAAGGATGAAGCTCCTATGCCGACGAAGGTCTCGTAGTAAGTAAGTGGTGAGTAATCATCTCATGCGACAGTACAAACGTGTGTCCTACATATACTTACAGTGGCCCCAAGTGAATAACGCGAAAATACCTCCACTTTTCGTCGCGACGCGTCAATTTAGCTTCATCCAATTTGGAGGGCCCGTTTATCGGGCACCAGCTCTGGCGTAAATGGCACCAAAAAAAGTGTGGCGCCGTGGCGTCGGACATCCGTTACCGGCCGCTCATAGTAACTAATCTCTATACAACCTAAGTAGTCCGCGTCCTTAAGACTGGCAGAAAAGCGTCACGTGATGCGCAAAACCAGTAATTCAACAACCCACTTTATTGAAGCTATTACTATGTATCGCGAGCATCACTCGCCGTCCGACAGTGATTGC
>SRPQ01000336.1:0-23925 GCA_018360075.1 Claviceps cyperi
CACCCATGTGCGAGTGCTGGGAGGGAACTGATGACCACTAGCACGTCATTCTGGACTGCATCCACCTTCCTGTCGCACCCCTCCGCGACCGCCACGACCTAAGGACGGCCCTGGACAGCCCGAAGCTTGCACCACTTCTGGTTCAATGGATGCTTCGCAACAGGCCGCCTACAACAATTTTCCCTCGCGACCGAGTTGAATCAGAGGTGGGAAGAAGAAGCCGCAGCGGACCCTGCCCAGGACTGATGAGGCACGTATCATTGGGAGGAGTGGGGGTTTTTCTCCCTTTCCCAGCGCACCATCCAGCGACTGCCGCGCCGATCACCGACGAGCAGAAAAACTTTAAGTATATAATAGGAACCGACCGCGGTCGGACCAAATCGGCCCGATACATAGCCCCACGACAGCATAGCGGTTTTCCTCCCTGTCCTAGGGTTTTTCCTCTTTGAGTCATCATGTAGAGGTTCTAGAACTGGGCAAGCTCAGGCCAGCCTAGCTAGTGTATCCAAATAATAATAATAATCCCTATCTGCTGTAGTGACTTTTGCTGCAGTAAAAACGGGGTGGACATACTCGTGGCCGTAGAAGTGGAGCTTTTGATATGGTCACTGGTGAGTCGTGACTGCCTCTATCCCACACCCTCTCGCGTACTTCGCTCTTTGCCCGAGCAGAAGTTCTTACTCTTTCAATCAACATCAACATCACCTTGTCGTCATATCATCAGTAACGATCGAAATCTAATCAAATTTATCCCTCTCACTTTAACCTCTTTATCATGATGTTCTTATCCCTGTTCTTAGCTTACCGCGAATACTCTGATTGTTCACCACGGCTCTACTCTTGACGAGCATGATGGAGGTCAACTCGAAGATCTGCCTGCCTCCCTCTGTGCAGTTTGCCACTCTTGCCGAGCTTCTTGCCTTCCTACAATAATGGGACCTTCGGATTGGAATGGCTTTTGTCAAGACCGTCCCGAGAAATTATCGCATGATTGACTACAGCCCACCGCAGCGTACGTCAAAATTGGTATGGCGCTCGAAGACGCTCTGTGTCCACGGACATTCGTCGAAGTAATTTGTACCCGGCTTATCGACTGCCCGTTTCGTGTCTTGATATTCCAAGGGCAGCAAAAGCAGATACGTCCTGCCATGCAAGTGCACGAGACCTCAAGTTTGAGAGGCCATCACTCTTATGCACAGAAGGAAGTTTTCAGGTCAAGATTGTGTGTCCTTTGTGTGTTGCTCTGATGCCCTACGTAGTTTCTCTGTGAGTAGATGCAAAACTAACCAGGAGCCCAACCAAGCAAACACTCCGTTCTATAAACCCGGTGTTGCGAACTTGCGATGGGGAAGCATTGAGCAATAAATCGCAGCTTCGTGACATTATCCGAAGGGAGTGATGTGGGTTGAGCGACGTCCCACTTTTTGATTGGTTTTGAAACTATGTACGGAGTACTGCAGCAAAAGTTACTGCAGCAGATACCCAGGTACTGATAGGGATATGTATTCGGTTCTCCGTACGAATGCATCGAATGCATCACCTGGTTTTACTGGGTTACCGGAAATACGACACGCAGACCAAACCTGAAACTCTCTTCAGATTCAACGTCAAGTATGTAGGTACATATGTACAAGACGCGCGGATTACTGAGCACATACAGCTTTCAGTAATAGGCGCACATCTTCCTACAGGTACCCTTGCGGAGAGCAAACCTGTGACATAGGTAGGCAGTGAAATAGTCGCATTTGCGGGAGATGAGGCAGGAGCGATGCGCGACTTCGTGTCCTTCATCAAGTCCATCGATCATCTCGGGGCAGCGTGATTTCCTGAAGCTAACTCACTACCTCTCCGTACATACATACCTAAGATCGTGGGTTGAAGAGCCCTGTACATCAAATTCACACTTCTCTTTCTACTCCGTGAGTAACTTCCTTTACTCCGTAGTTACTCATTTTTATTTGCTGTTAACTTTCTGGCCCCTGTTCCAATTTAACCCCATTCTCACCGCTAGTCCGCAACAGAGCACAAATTAATGCACCCATACTCCGTACAAAAAGCCCATACATAGCAATTCCCGACAATGGGCGATGGATTCTGGCCATGTTGCATTTCCGTTCGGCTGTTGGCGCCGGTGACATCAGCAGTTCCCATTATAGCCTAGGTACAGGCCAGATCAGGATGACCACCCAAGTCATCAGATGCGTCCGGGCGTTGGGCATTGCAGCTGGGGCTGGGGTAATAGCACGGGAGGATAAGATCCCCAGCCCCCTTCATGTCCATTCATCATCCGGCGGCAGACACGCCGCCCATCCGCCAAAACACCGTTCTGGTTCCATGTTCTAGACGTTCTTTTTTCGGTGGTCCTTCATTTCACACGCTGCATCCCACTTGCCGTGACCTACGCCAGGCAGGGGGAATAGTTCCATCGACGACGCGCCATGATCCATCCCGACACCCGGATCACCCCCCGCCGCCTCAGGCTGAGCTTCTTTGGGAGGACAATTCGAATGGAGCCTTCCATTGATAATCAGACTCTGGGAGACTCGATCGAAGAATGCGCGAACCGTCGTTAATCACTTGGCGCCCTGATGACGTCGAGAGCTTCAGATGCTGTCGGCTCGTCGACTCTTCAGAAATGGCACACATGTATCCGTAATACAGACAGAGCCCTGACGATTCCCCAGCCTTTTACCCATCGTGCAACAGGCAGGGCGAAGAGGTATGCGGTATCATTATGTACCCATGGCAGGGTGCAAACAAGCCCTGGCCTTTCCGATGAACAGTTACACCCCCACATAAAGACCAACTACCATCTACTTTCGCGTGTTGCCTTAGCTGGTTGTTTGAACACGAGAAATCGGGATATTTACTGGCATGCTACCAGGCTGGTGCTGGCAGGCCCCCGCCTTCTGTATCACAGATGTACATACCTGTAACCCATGTCCCACATTTGCGTGATTGACTAGCTAGTCGAGTAATTCCCGCCAGAACTGGCTTCTTGGCACGCATCCGGCCGCGGAGTTTATTCAGTCACGAACTACTCCGTATGCCAAACAGATTGAGCACCCAATCCAACACAACAATCCGACAAGTTCATATGAAACGCTTTTGTCGGAGTGATCGACCGCCTTTGCTTCCAAGAACACGATGACGATCGATATCCAAGCATACCTCTGCCCTATCAAGATGCCCCATCGAACGCGAGGCATTCGTGTAACACGACAACTCCACCATATGGGACGGCTTGCTGTTTAGCTCTTGGCGCGGTTGCACGTCGTTATTAGTGGCCTTTGGGTGACTCTTTCCACAGGACTTGCCCTCACTGACTTCGCCTTGCAACAAGGACAATGAACGGGCAGGCGGCCTGTGGAGCAGGGTTTTTGAAAAAGCGAGAACATGCCTAATTCAGTTCCCCCATATTGTCCGCTTGTCGTTCGCGGTTCCATCAAATTCCTGTCCGCTGCCTTGAGATAGGTATGCTGTACAGGCAAATGTGTCAACGTATGTACAACTACATTCGCGACTTTGGGCATGTCTAGTACCTAGTCTACAATCTACATACCTAATTGGATCAGACGCGTTGGCACTGGGCAGACAAGCATTCGGATCCGGTGTGGGGATAAGATGGCAACAGGCAAGTCACAAGTGTGTGCTTGCCATGACTCCGACTACTCCGAGGGAGCCCCGGTCATTCGGCCTATGTACTCCGTACGGAGTATTATCCGTAGGTATGGATGTATGGATGTTCTCATGAACATTGTGCCTATGTACCTAAGGGTACGAGTTCTCTGCGTTCATCCTCTTTCCAATCGTGAAAATAAACACGAGCTCAGAGCTGAAACAGCGCCGCGAGTCAAAGTCCAGGGAACATACCTATATATGTACACCGTATGTAGGTATGCTTTTACTACCTCATATACGGTTTCCTTAGCCAGGCTTGCTGTGCTGTTCCCCAGAGGCGTGAGGAGGAAACAAGCGGAGAGTTGTGTTGCTGCAAGATTGTAGTATGTACCTAGATACTCTATGTGCAAAGATTTAGTAATCTCAATGCTCATGCGTTATAAATTGTTTCGATGCCAACCTCTTCTTGGCCTTCCACCAAAGCCATGAGTCCATGACCGACACTCATGTGGTGCGTCGTACGGTAGGTATGTAGCTGGGGGTTTTATTTCAGGATACGCTAAGCTCGAGATGGGATCGTCACCGAAATTCTTGCACCTACAGAGTATGTAGACATGAGAAATAGCAATGTCGCATATTGCATCGGTCAGGGGATATATCGTCGGGATCCATGATTGCTGAGGAGCATCAGTGAGAAATGCCTCGGAACGAGGACGAGTCCTCACGGGCAATCTTCATGTGAAGAAGTTGGACTGCACTAGGTACCTATCTACCTCCTAACGTTACCTATTGTACTCCGTAGACCGTTTCTCTGTATCGAATGGCAACGTTCTAAATTTCGCTAGGTAGCCAACGAGTTTTCTTAAAGTGGATGACACACAGGTGCCGCGACGTTGCCTCCACTTGTTTGTTCCAAGCGAGGTTTGAGCGAGATATTTGGTCTACAACGTCCCTGGACCTCGACGGCCCACCAAGACATATGTATGTATGTACAATGTACACATAAGGTATGCATCTAACGTCTGTATTCGTAGGTACCTACAAGTACGTAGATACATATCTGCCTCCTCCGCATTGCAGATGGATAGCTGTGGTAAATCTTCCGACTGGTCAAGGTAGGTACGGAGTAGATAGGTAGGTATGTATTCATACAATCGGTTTGCTGTGCTACCACCGCGATCCTTTGCCTTTGATGGGCAACGGCTCGATTGAGGGGCGGATCGCAGCCGACACAACTGGCCAGAGTTTTGGTTTGTATGTAGGTAAATACCAGCAACCCCGACACTGTTTATCTATCTGGATATCTAGAGACTAGGAGCCAAAAGCGGTGGTAGAGTCCAGAGTCCAGAGTCCAGACGCAAGCACATGCAGCAAGTAGCACACGCACAGCTTGCTGTCGATTTAGACCAGGGGGCGAGCGCGGCCCATCGCGGTCCGCGACGCCAGAAATTAGAATGCATCTCGAAGTCGACTCTCCACCCTTCGGACCAGGCAGCGATCAATGTCCGACTCCCGGGGGGGGGGGGGGGGGAACAAGGGAAGACAGGCAGGCATGGGAGCGGAAGGTTGTTTTACGTCGCAGTGCCCTGCTTTGGCTCTCGTCGCTGAGATAGGTATTCTGGACGCCCCCGTTGGTGCTGTCTTCAACGCACTACCTACGTCGTACGGAGTATGTACATACAGGTAGGTATACGGTCTTCTTAATGTTCATTGCATTATTAGGTGCATGTACTCGCCGGCGGCCGCATTCTTGTACCTAAGTCTGTTGAAACTTGACCCTCTCGCACAGACGTTGGCCAATGGGGAAGGACTTGCGTGGAGATTTGTTTCGTCTGGCATAATTGGCCCAGTAAACCGTCACCATCATCCTCTTTAGGTAGTTCGGTCGGGGTCGAGGAGTCAGAACTTGGAAGCACGCATTCGTCTCACCTGTGACTTGGGACCTTCCGCTTCTGCTCCAATGAGCGCTCTTTGCCACGCTGACGGAAGATCGCTGGCGAGGCATTCCACTTCAGATTCCTACCTACCACGCAGTACATATGGCATACCAGCTCACGTAATGACGTAGCATACGTCAACTCATCGCAACTCATCAGAGTGCCGCGCGGTCAAGGCCGTTCTCGTCAACCCCCGCAAACCATTTCTGCCATTGCCCCCGAGAGCGGCTTGTTCATCAAGATGCATCAACGGCAGCCATCTCTCCGGAGTCCGAGGCCCTCGGGGACTCCCCGTCTCACCATCTTATGGCTTGTGGATTCTATTTTTCTCCGTATGTTGCTGTTTACCAGCTCTGCTTTCCTGCACTACTGCCCCCCTGGGCCACTGCTTGGCGATCCGCTTCCTCTTGCGTAGGAGGTGGGGAGAGGAAGCACCCTTTGTTTCCATCGTGGCTGGGCCCTTCAAAACGGGGCAGTCATTGTTCGAACAATTCAAAGAACTTTGTACTGACTACCCCGGGCAAGTGCCATGATGTGAAGGCTGCCTCTAGGTCCCTTTTGCTCCAGGTCACTAGGCATAGTTTCCCCGTTGCTCACTCCGTCCATCATTCATCACCCTTCCACAGGCCCGGCGCTTTAGTACTCTGACTTGCGACATCCTGACGTACCGGGCCTACACAAACTGTAGGTATGTATGTATGTACATAGTTACAACTTACCTGACACCGTCATCATCCTCCGCCTCCAAACACGTACCTAAATCTTCGCCCTCTCTCAAGGGAAATACCTATCCACTTTGAAATGTGCCAACTTATCACAGGGTGGGTTGGTTGAACAGCCGTCCTGGATGCTGGTCGCATTGTGGAGATACAACTACCTACTACTCCGTACTAAAACCCAAGCTCCTGTCACTCTTATCCGCGTCTCCACGCTGACAGCCTTAAAATACGGTCCATGAAAGAGGCAAATGCTGGCCGTCAGGCCCCATTTCCTTCCCAGCTGAGATCAAATTGGTCTGAGCTGTTCATGTACTTGGCGAGAGCTTGCTGTGCCCTTGGGCTACACCCAATTTCAAACAGGAAACTTACTGGGCACTGGCTAATTGCCTCTCAAAAACCAGACAAAGCAGCCCAAAGCATTCGTTTTCATTTGGCAACACATACGAGATACCAGGACTTCGGTCACCAGCAGTTCTCGGCTTAGAGTATTTTTTTTTTGAGAAAATTACAAAGGTGTCGTAGTTATCTCTAGTCTCGTCTCAGTTGGAAGCAATACGTCCCCTGATCCAATCCTTGAATCTTCAAGGAAGACACTGGCATCTCCCCCGGAATTTTGTCTAGCACAAAGACAGCTGGCTCCGCACAGAGTGGCTGTCCATGCCCACACTTCTGCAACGAAACACGTCGTCTTCCATATTGAGTATGGGTAAAGACAATCCTGGTACTGGGTACTAGTTGCAATCATCGACATATATACTAGCATAGCGTAAGGACCTCCTCTGAAGAAAGAGGGAAAAGCCATGGACGACTACTATCACCACTTCCTGACATCGGTGTCAGGAGTGAGAGGCCATCCTGTCGCCAAGATGGATGAGTCGAGCATTTCAACACTTCCCAATCTTTCCATTTCTGCGCCGGGGTCAGCAATGCAGAATCCCCATCATTATTTACAGCACTTGGCTTCATTTCCGGATCAGCACAACCTCAATCATTCTAGTACTGGCAGAGCTCGAAAGAAGTCAATGACGGGACCGGCCTTTAAGCTCGAACATATCAAACACCGGCGAACTCGATCGGGTTGTTTCATGTGCCGCAGCAGGCGGATCAAGGTACTTACTTGCTTGCATAAATGAGCACAATCCAACGTCGTGTGGTACAGGAGAGAAGCACTGACAGGCGGATCTATTTCCCTTGCAAATTGTCAGTGCGACGAGAGCCGACCAATATGTGAACGTAAGTACCCACGTGTTTCGACCGGACCTGAATCGTTCCCGTGGGGAAGGACAAGACATGGACGTTGAAGAGTAATAACTCGCAATCAGGCTGCAAGAAAGGCAATCGAGATTGCGTATATCCAGATCCCCCGACCTCGAAGAGCGCCAAGTTGAAAGACGGAAGCACCTTGCCACAGGCGCAGAGGACGAGCTCAAAATCACCCAAGGAAGGCGAAACTGGTGACGAAGACCAAGAGATGACATCTTTGGACACGATCATGGACCCAGATGAGCTCGTAGAAGAATCATCACCTGACGGGGCTTCTGATTCGCACACATCAGAAGGCTGCCTTGGAAGCTCCTCTACCCAAGATTTGGCAAGACGAAAGGACAGTGCCGGCAGTGTGTCGCCAAACGCGAAGAAGAAGTTACGCCTTTCCATTCCAGACGGCTATGTATCGACTGCAACGCCCTCTCCCGATTTGAAGAGTCTTCCGACAGAAGGACAGGTCGATTGGTCTCATCTTCCATCAGAATATCAACACTACCTGAATTACTTCGTGGAGAACATCACTTGCTGCCATTATAGCATTCCGCATGATGAAGCCAACTTCTTCGGCAGGATATTACCTTCTTTAGCAGTGTATTACGAACCTCTGCTTAACGCTGTTGTTGGCTTCTCTGCCTATCACGCGACATTGCAGGACCCGAATGGACAGATCCAGGAGTTCTTGAAGTACTACAACAAGAGTGTCACATTACTTCTGGAATCGATCAACACCAAGAAAATGGACAATGTATTTACATTGGTGACCATACTTCAGCTTTTGACTATCGAGGCAAGCCTCTCTCTGTTATATCCTCTGTTTCGCGACGATCCTAAACACGCAAGTCAGTCTGACACTTTCACATAGGAATATTTCGGGGATTGGATCAATCTCACGGGCCACCAAAAGGCGGCGTTTCAGGTGATTTGTAAACTCTTCAGCCCCGAATCGATTTTGGAAACTGCGATTGGGAGAGCATGTTTGGACTGGTACTCAAGATACGACTGCTTTGTGGCGCTGATGGGTGGGTTTCCGACGGACATTCCCAAGGAGTGGTTTGATTCGATGAACACTTACTACAAATCCCGCGTCCTGTCCAGCCCCGACGACCTGAACTGCAAGATCAGTCTTCGATCCACCGAATTGCGTACCATATCATACGAAATGTCCATGCTTTACGACCGAGGCAATCGCGGACAGATTGAATCCGAAGAATTCCTTTCAGAGCATTCAAGCATCACCGAAAAACTGCTGCAGTGGAAATCGACTTGGGAATCTACCTTGTTCACTCCAGAATACCTCGTCACCGACTTTTCTTATCGAATAAAGACCGACCCGGACGACATTGTGGATCCCTATATGCCCGGTCTTCTCTACAGAGGACCGCTTTTCACTACAACACTTATAAAAACGGAGTGGGAGTCCATCATGATTATGCATCTATTACAATCCTCAGATGCGCCGGCGGAGCAAGTGTTTGCGGAGATGGCGAAACATGCCTACACCGTTTGCCAATATTTTGAAACAGTCGAATACTGGCCCTTGAAGCCAAAGGGGGCGCTTATCCCGTTGCAATGCTGCCTTTCCCTAGCATCTCTCTTCTTACCCCGGGATTTGCGGCACCAGACGTGGGCTCGTCGGAAACTTGCCATGTTGGAAACGATGGGGTACGTCTGTTTCTCCTGCTTGCTCCTATAAACACATTTTTACTCAGTGTTCAGTCGCTGTCGAACCCATCCTGTCTTTGCTCCTCTTACCTGAGATTCAGAGGAAGGACGTGGCATTTGAGAATTTGACATCATCCCTCCCATTCACACGCAGAAAATCTAATAAGAATCATAGCCTCATCTATCCAACCGCGCAACGCCAGAAAGTAGCACAATTGTTTCGAGATCCGTCCCTCACTCGCTGGTGGTTACCGGACGATGAAGGCCTAACTCCAGTCTTGCAAGCTGTACGAGCGTTTACCGACGAGCGAAACACAGCAGCCGTCAATACGCACTTCGAGAACATTCGAGAAGTACGGCATCTGTTCGCGAAGATAGAAGTGCTGGGATGACCCTCATGCATGTGACACGTCCTTGAAATAATGAAGACACTCAACGTTGATTCAAAGAGCGCAAGGAGTTTTTTTTGTAATTTGTTTTTTCTTGTCCAAGGGGGACAAGTAAATGAGAGCGCGGGGGGTCCGCTGCCCCAACACGAGCGACAGATGACTTGTATATAGGGGCCTAAGAGGGGGTAGTCAACTTGTATGTGTACCATCAAAATAGCGGGAGGAGAGCGAGAGACAAGATGAGAATTCTGAGGAATGCGTCAGGGGAACGATACTCGACCTGGCATATTAGAGTACCATGTGCATTGCAATACAACTTGCGTGCGTGACATGTCAATACAAACAAACAACACAAAAGGAGACTGAGAAAGTCAAAAAGCGTTTTTATCTACGGCGGACCCTCTTTCCGCCCCTCAATCCATTTTCCCACAGCCCACTCGATGCGATCCACTGATGTATATATAATATGAATGTGAATGGTCAGACACTGACGTCTCTTTGACGAAGAAGGTCTTACTAAGTAGTAGTCGCATTCTCCTACTCAGATAGAGAGAGCGAACCATAGGAATTATAATTGCATTAATAAGCTATACATAGACCCCATGCACCTGCCCGCTCTCCCCTCCGAGTCAAGACTGTCAAGGTACTCATGGCAAGTCTGTCTATTGTTTAAGACGAAGGAGGGGCCAATGTGATGATTCAGGCATTAACAACTTTACTTATAACGCATCCCTTACGCTTTCAAGTGATGCCCTTGCTTGAAAAGTATGCCCGTTGCTTGTGATAAGGGTACATACCAACGTGATTTGAAGGATGATGTATATATTAAAACATTTATAGACAGACCCCTTTCTGACTCGACCCTCGATTCACTAACGCCATGCTTTGGATTATGTCTGATGCTCGTTTTCAGAAATCATGTGGAGCCAAGGCCGTGAATGCTGCTATAGACCATTTCTCGGGGATCCCCTTTTCTTAGCATGTACGGAATCATCGAGCGGTGCTGGATAATTATAATACCAGCACATGGGTATCATTGATGATGGTGATGATGGTGATGATGGTGATGATGAGGAATGATGATGGTGATGTCGATGGTGTTGTTGATGTTGTTTCTATTGGACCGTCTTATGGCAATGGCCCATGGGCAGTTGTGGTTGTTGGGTATTATTATGAAGCTAGTAATGTCGGTGCTATTAGACTTGTCGGCGACGTAGTTGTTGCCTCAATCAGCCGTCTTTCCGCATGATGAACGACGCCAAATCATGTCAAGAAGGTCACTCTGGGTCTACAACCTGACCAGTCTCTCCCATCATGTCCGTGGACTTGGCGACATCCTTCTGTGCTTCCTGTAGCTCATGCTCTCTGACGGAGGAGTCAACGCTTCCCACCTCCCTAGCCTGGGCTACCGAAGTGGCTTGAGGTTTATCTTTGGGCTCATGTTCAGCTTTGTCCTCGGTGCTCTCCTCGGTAGTGAAACAGACGGGTTCGAGCTTATACACAGACCCAGACCCAGTCTCCGTCTCCGTCTCCGTCTGCGTCTGCGTCTCGGTTTCGCTCTCGGTTTCAGATACAGGCTCAGATTCAGATGGGAGCTCCGAGGCCGTAACTGGAAATAGTTCGGGCTCATCAACTGAGTGGATGGCAGATCGTTGACCTTGCGCAGCGCGTGATTCTGTTTCATCCACCACAGTCATATCTGCCGATGAATCAGAATCTGAATAGGAATCTGACTCCGAATCGAACTCCCTTGTTGTTGACTGCGTGGCCTCATTTCTACCCAAATGCTGCTCGACAGAGTGTTCTGAGTCCCGAGGCACTGTTTCGGGCACAGAAGCCTGCTTGACCACGACAACAGGCTTTTTTTCTGCCGGCTCTGGTTCCTCGTAATTTGAGATATGGAGGTCCCGCATCTTGCCAGCGAGGCTGTCTGCTTCCTCCTCGTCGGTCTCCAGGACCGTTGTCACCGAGCTACCCGTCGACGGACTGCTCCTGATATGTCTCCTCGTATTGGTGCGTCCGCCTGGATGCATGCTGTCATCCTCTGCTCCCCCTGCACTTACATTCTGCCCTTGCTCAGACGGTGGCTTCATGATGACCGGAGTAGGCTTGACCTCCACTACTGCTTCAGAAACAGGCGCTGCGTCGAGGCCCTCTGCCTCCGGAGGAAGCTTATAGTTCTCTGCGGGTAGCAGATCATATAAATCGCACACTGTTTTAAAGAGTATATACAGCCCGCTGTGGCTTTCCACGGACCAGAAAACACTACGATGTTGGAACCAAGCATGCGCGAAGATCCTATGAAGTCGTCTGAATACATTGACAAGGTTCTTAACACCTGCATTCTTGCTGTGGGTGTCGCTGAGAACAGCGAATCTGCTGGGAAACAGCTTCTGGTCCGAGACCACGTTGGCGGCCCAGTCTAGTGTGTGGCAGCAATAGTCGATGGCACAGCAGCTCTTGGGCTGCTCATGGACAGCGCAAAGGAATTGCCACTCCGAGGCGCGCATCTCAGGGCATGTCGTGGCGCTACAAGGGGGCGAATCGAACAGGAAGCCTACGATGAGGGTGTTGCACTGGGCGATGAGAAATCGACAGAGCTCGTAGAGCCAGATGGTACGATCGATTCCAGCGGGCGGGGTGGCAATCTGGACGGCAGCGTCGCGGCTTATCGCCTGCGTTTTGGAGGCTGTGTGGTAGTAGTGAAGAGCGGCGAGGTGTTCCTGAAGCTGGAAAGCTGAATCGAGCTGCAGAGGCAGAGGCACTTGAGGTTAGCTTCAATACGGTAAGATTACAAGCCGTAAACATATCATGTTCCATTTCCCGCCCGCGGCCTTCCTTGACTTAAATCTCATTTGCACATACCTCGCTGAGAGGCACGAGTGGAGGCCCAGCAGCCATATCGGCAGCTTTCGTGCCTGGATGAATGCGCCGCCTGGAGTTGGCATCCAAGACGGACTGCTCCATCACGATGACATGGGCACTTTCTGGTGCGCTGTCAGACGGTGAGTTTGGACTGGGTTGAATCTCTGCTGGGGGAGGCGGACTCGGCAGACGAGGCGAGCTCGGAGCCGGAGCCAGATCCATTACTGGGGTTGGCTCAAGAGGGCGGATGTTGATGTGCGAAACTGGTGGAGATTGTTTGGACATGTTATGGACAACATCTAGTCGGGTCGTGCTCGGGTAAGATATCAGTGATCGACGTGTAGAGCGTGTAGACAGACTGAGAGCTTTGAGCTTCTTGACGAAGCGTGCCTTTGTTTGTTTGCATCAGGTCGTGATGCGTCAAAGTGGATTGGACATGCAGACGGGGATTTTCGATGTTGACCCACCTTTTTTTCGCGCCGACAGCTTCAGTCCGCGAGTCGAGTGACGAATCCTATTTCGTCATGGCTTTGTTCCCTCATACGGAGTAGGTACGACTTCGACATAATCCTTGGGTGTGAAACAATATAGGCCTATCGTATCTCCTTTTCTTCTTGAAGCCACAACTGTCATCGCGTTTAGACATCAGGTTTCTCTTGAATATGGACTTCGATGATGATGCCCCGCCAGAACTGGTAGACACTGCGGGGCACATTCAGCAGGAAACCGACCAAGTCGCCGTGAAGGTTCCCATTACCATTGTTACTGGTACGTAGTCGTCCTGATTAGTAGTTGATCACGAAACAACTATCTCAAGTTGTTGTACTAACTTCCTATGCAGGGTACTTGGGTGCTGGGAAAACAACGCTGCTGAATTACATTCTCACAGCGCAGCATGGCAAAAAAATTGCCGTGATCATGAACGGTTGGTAGGCTGATTTATGGGTCCCTGTAGTCTCAAAGCTTTGGTGCATTTTATCAAGAAGTTCTGCTGACTTGTCGTACGACGGTTCGCATTACGATCAGAGTTCGGAGATTGTAAGTCAAGATTGTAGATCGCGCGTATCTTGTGTATCAGAATTTCGATCCTAACTCGACTAGCGCTGGACATTGAAAAGTCGCTCACCGTTAATCAAGGTGGCGAAGGAGTTGAAGAGTGGCTGGATGTGGGCAATGGCTGTATTTGCTGTTCGGTCAAGTAAATGGCATCCACCCGTCAATCCTGTGTCTGGTCCAACTAACGTTTCTTGATAGGGATACCGGCGTTAACGCCATTGAGTCTTTGATGGAGAAGAAGGGTGCCTTCGATTACATCCTGCTGGAAACGACAGGTCTGGCAGATCCTGGAAATATCGCGCCCCTCTTCTGGGTCGACGACGGCTTAGGAAGCACTATATACCTTGATGGTATAGTCACTTTGGTAGATGCCAAGAATGTACTGCGAAGCTTGGACGAAGCAACTGGAGAACCACCCGGGCACGAACATTACGACGATCACGGTCCGCTTATGACCACAGCGCACGTCCAGATTTCCCATGCTGATGTTATTTTGATCAACAAGTCCGATCTTGTGTCAGCAGACGAGCTAGAGATAGTCAAGGCCCGAATCCAGTCCATCAATCGTGTAGCGAAGCTACATATCACCGAAAAGAGTATAGTGCCTCAACTGGAAGGCCTCTTGCTTGATTTGCATGCGTACGACCAGTTCAACGACGCAGATGAGCATCTGAAAGGCCACAGTCATCTAGATCCTGTAAGTGGCCTTACGAACATGTTCTCTTAAAAAAGAAAGTTGCTGATTATATAGACCATCTCGACCATATCCATACCCGTGCCACGTCTGAGTGACTCGAAATTGGGACTCGTCGACAAATGGTTGCGGTCAGTGCTTTGGGACAACAAACTTCCAGGAAGCAATGTCGAAATCGACTTTGAGATTCACAGATCCAAGGGCCGGATTGTTTTCGATGACGGGACGGCCAAGATGCTGCAGGGCGTACGAGAGGTTTTTGAATTGAGTGATGCGCCTCGAGCAGGAGAAGTGCAGCCGGAACAGGGGAAAATCATCTTGATAGGTAGAAACCTTTCAGAGGCAAATTTTGTACAAAGTTTTGAGCAGAGCATACACTGAGTGGTGCGAGTGCAATAGAGAGAACCAGACACATGTTAAAAAGGAGATCGGGAGGGCACCCTACTGACATCAATCCAAGCTGAGCGCGTTTGGAATTTGCTGGTGGAGGTTGTCTTCAGCCTTGGCGTAGGCGGGGCGGAAAAGGATGGCTTGATTGGTTCTGATGCCACCTTCGGCGCGGACCCATTTGGATCCGGGACTGCATCATCTCATGGGTTTAGTTCAATTAACTAAGCCTTGCTTGTCTGTCCTGGGTTATCGATGCGAACCCCAAAGCTGATCACTAGATCTTGTTGCTTTGAGACCGACGAACGAACGATCCACGACCTCACACGAAGCGACGCCTGACTTATCTCTACCGGAAGATACCGGTATTTCATCGTCGACGCAACTTATAACATCGACATTACAACGTCCCGTGAGAGAGACATGATGAATCGGCCAGGTAGGGCATTTCCAAGTCCACCATTCTCAGATTGGATATGCATTGGCTGCTGCTGCGTTGCCCGACGGTATTTTTGTCAAGCCATTCGATCGCTTTCGGTCACTGAACCAGCATAGCGGGCTTCTCATCGCGCGAGAATGCCACCACGCAGTTTCGCGTGCTCAGCCTTCCCGACCCATTCAACCTCCAGTCGATGATCAAAGCCAAGTAGCGAGAAAGAAGGCTTGGGGTCGAGACTGCTCTTGCGAGATGCGCTGTGTTGGCCAGAAGAGAATAGAGCAACATAACAAAGGACAAGCCTGTTGATATGCATCAACAATAGCATCGAGCATGTACAACCTGTGGTAAACTGAGCTGACCCGTTTGTTCGACAATAGGACCAGGGCCGCAGGCTTTGAGAGGCATGCCTGGGAATTTTGGGGGCCAGCAACAAAATCAACAACCTGGACGGTCGGTATCAAGTCGCATACCTAATGGAAAGCTAGGTATGCAAAGCTGAAATCGCAACACGTTTCTGCGAGCCACGACCCGTCGAACTTGTATCTGATATTCTGAAGCAGCAAACAATGGATCTGGATGGGCTTTTGGTGGCAATATTCCGATGGGCAGCGCCGGATTCCAAAACCAAGTTCGACAACTGGGAGGAAACGTCAGCTTCGCGCAAAGTTTGAGCGGGTCGCAACCTGCGACTCCGCTGGATTTGTCGTACGTGCCTGCCGCATCTTTTTACATATCACCTTCACTTTACCTTGCGATGTTTGCCATTTTCTTTCCAACCGACCCATGAGTCTACCCGGGTTTATTTCGTCGTATGACCGTCAATTTCCATTTTCTTTGGTCATGGCGATTGGGAACTATATCGAGCCAAGCCCTCGTACGCCTTCGATCTACACAGAGCCACTTCTTGATTATGCTGCTGTTCTTAAGGGGTAAACCCGGCTGTCCGATGTCTATCCGTCATCTTGTTACCATTTGAAAATCAATGGCTCTCGTAGTACGGTCCACTGGCGAAAATCAACATGTGCTAACGACATATCCAGGGAGTTTCCTTCGTTATCTAACAACTCGCAGCTGAATAGCGCAAATTCAGCATCGATGTGGGCTTCCGGAGGGTCGAGGAATCTCGGCGGTCCTGTGCCAAGGACTCACGTCTCGGCACTATCGTCTCAGCAAGGTTCCCAAGAGGACATGTTTGGAAGCGGACATTCTCGTATGAGCAACCAGGGCTCATTTCGATTTGGAACTGAGGGAAACTTACTGTCTGCCTCCCAAGGGCAGCCCGGCACGGCTGATGAATTTCCACCTCTGGCCAGAGGTGCCAGTATAGAGATTGGACTGGATCGCAACTCAAACTCGATGTCGTTAGGATATCCATCGCAGCACGCGGTTTCGGGTCTACATAAAGGGAACGGCTTGCTTAACGCGCTATCCGCCAACACCCGAGCCAATGACGCACAGTCACCGCCCGGTATTGGTGCGCCGCGCTCTCTTACAGCATGACGTCGAAGTTCTGTGTGGCTAACTTAATTAGGACTGCCGCGTGGACAAGAGCCTAAAAGATCAACCGCAGACGAAGATCGCAGACAAAAACCTTCCTCGAGGGCGGGCAAATCTGGGACTGCCGGGGGCTCAGGCCCAGATCCGTCGGGTGGGATAGTGACCGACAGTGTATCCGCAAAGCTGAGGGACGAGCAAGATACTCAAGCTCCAGAGGCAGTCGATCCGCTTGCTGGAATGAGCGAAATTGAGAAATATGGACTCAAGGGGCTGCGGATGCTGATGAACAACAACCCGGACTATCATTCAATGATATTAGGGACAGATCCGACTACGATGGGACTGGATATGAGCTCACAAGAGTAAGCTTCTTGCATGGCTGCAAACAACGCCACTTATCGTCGCTAACACGACCAGGATGATTACAACACAAGTCAAATCTTTGTTCGACGATAAGCCTCCACGACCAACGGTGGCAGCTACCAAAGTCCGTCTACCGGAGTGTTATAATGTCACCAACGTGCAACCGATAGAGACCAAGATACAAAATTTCAGTGAGGAGACTCTCTTTTGGATCTTTTACAGCTGCCCATTAGATGTCCGACAGCAGCTGGCTTCCAAGGAGTTGTGAGTTATGCGATGGGAATCCACGGTTGCCCCATCGGCTGAAAAAACGATCTCTAATGAATATGGACAGGTACTCTCGAAATTGGAGATGGCACATGAGGCACCAGGTGTGGTTGACCAAAGACGAGCACATGACGCCACAGATTCTGAGTCCAAATCATGAGCGAGGCTTTTATGTTGTATGGGATCCTGAACTGTGGCGAAAAGACCGGGTAAGATAAGCCAGAAAAAAAGGTGCTTCGACTCGTTCCGTAAGGTTGACTGGTTCTAGCGAGAGTTGACGCTATTTTATGGCGATTTGCATACTACATTGGGTCAATCACCGACGGCACCATGATGCTGATGTGATGGCAAACGGGCAATGGCAGGACAGGGCCTACGACGATGCGTTTAATAGTGACTTCATGAGCTGGTGCTAAGGGCTAATCGGCGTTCAACCACAAAGAACTGGGATACTATTTCTCATTGTGGAAGATGGGCATGTTCTGCTGGCCAGCAAGAATAAGATTTGACGGTCGCACTGCCAATTACCTTGGGCTGGTCATTGTTCAGATGATGCAGCGATTGAAGCATTCGCGATGCTTCGTTTTACCACAAGTTCCCCGCGATCTCCCGTCAGATATCATTCTTGTCGACACCGTGCAGTGAAGATAATATATGTTGAAGTAGAGTTCGGAGCCCACTCTAGTCTCCGGGTGCGAGACTGAAGTTCACATCATGCATGTGTACAGTGTCAGACAAATATGTCTGGGGGAGGAAGCAATGTCTGATCAGCAAGATGTCTGATCAGCAAGATTGGCTTTGCTTCGCTTTGTTGACGTGTTAAACAGGCAACAAGCCAATCCCGCTGTATCAAATGCCTGCTATGGTTACTATTAGTGGCAAAATAATTTATGTCACTGTCGAAGTATAGTCCGTAATCAGTCGCCGATCGCCCCCAGATTTTAGCCGAGGTTCAACCTACTCACGTTCTCGTGATTGTGACACCTTCCTTTGCTCGACTCGAACCTCGCAGCAGCTTCCTGACGACTACCCTGCTACCACCGAGCATCCAGCAGCTTGCTTGGTGTCATTGTCGCTCAAATTAACTCACTTCTTCTTGCTCAATGAAGAAAACGGACACACACAAGCAAAGGTATCCATTGTCCTGAGGGGATCGGCTCCATTAGAATGGCCAACGAACAGATCTCCTTGCCGTATCTAGCAGGCATTCTGCTTGTGTCCGGCATGATTATACGTTACCTCTTCTTTTCTGGATCACAGACCTCTGGACTTGCGAGGTCACGAGAGGATGTCCGCAGATCGCGCGAAGCAGCAGTAGAGAGAGTGCAGCAAATGTTTCCACAGACGGATAGACGGAGCATTCTGTGGGACTTGCAGCGTAATGGCGGCAATATACAGCATACCACGGAGCGGATCTTGGCTGGTCGTTTGGAAACGGTACGTTGATATTAGGGGACCACTCGATTTCCCCCTAGTCATGGCCTTTCCTCGCGCAAGTCGTTCTGAGGTCACTGCTTAGACTGACATTCTGAGATCAATTATAGCCTCCCATAACATTCCAACCTCCTCCTCCACCCGGTCAACATATCTCCGGGGTGAGCACAGTCTCTGCGATCCGACAGGCGGACCAGCCATCACAGCCGGATCTCATCACGCGTTATAACCTTAAGAGTAAGATTGAGGCGGGCTTCCATGAGGAGGAGAAGAAGGGCAAGGGGTGGAGCTCCAACCGTGAAGAGAGGCAGTTGACTTTACAGAGAAGACGGGATGAGATGATTCTGGCGGCGAGGAGGAAGATGGAGGCCAAGATTGCGGCAGAGAAGGCGGCGCAGATGGAGGAATGAGGGCTCGAATCGAGCGAGACAAACTGCATCTGACATGTGTATCTAGGCGTTTTTGAGCGTATCTGCCGCTTGGTGTTTGGGGCCAGGATTCAATTATCACAGCGACCACAGTTCTAATTCCGAGATGTTTTCCAAGTTCGGACGGATACGGGATGGTGTTTGTGCTTGTACTGATAGGGCCCGAATGATTACCTAGGTAGGCACGAAGCACTACGGAGTACGTGGGAACAATGGCAGTTGACGCAATGCGAGCGCTGGAGTCTGGAGCGGCACCATGAGTCCATTCGCATTCATTGCGCGGGTGGGCGGACGGTCATATTGCGTGGAAAGCTCGCGTATCTACCTAAGGGAAAGAAGGCAATCAAGAAGGCAAGTCAATGGTCGCCTTGACCGTTTTGCTGAGCATTTTGACCTGGACAATGCGCCACACAATGTGACACAATGTGAGCCGCGGCCCGCAGGTGAGGCCTCGGCCACGCTGCTCAGTGCTGTGCCACACTTGGCATGGCACCGCCACCACAGCCTCACCCGAGCTGCGTCACCGTGGGGACCAGAAGGAAAACCTTGAGAGGCTGCGCTCACTGCATGATGTGAGGAACAAACGCGACGGCCGGAAAGAAAATAAGCCCGAGCCCTGATGTACAGCCGCTTCACTTGCCCCTCAGTTCTGTAGTTTTCTAGTGTAGTCTTTTCGATCCCTTTGTTCCATGACCAACCAGTAGTTACAGCATCGACCTCTATTCAAATTCTGCACTCACAAGTGTCCTGGCTATGCCTTGAGTCCTGACGGAAGGTTGTCACAGCAGCTTCCTGTCATCAGCTGACCGAGCCGCGCCACGGATCGCTTCCAGTTGTGCTACCATCAATCACCTGCCTCCTGTATCTACGCTCTACGATCACTGAATTCACAGTCTTGCATGAATCAGGATTCGATTTGATTTTGGCTTGCTTTCTATCTGCTTAAGGCCGGAATTTGATCAGACGGATTTTTCGCTCAACCACTTCGAAACCGAAACGAGACACACTGCAATACGCCGAGGACTGCTATGGTTATTGGAGAGCACATCGTCGATCGCAACCTGTGATATTCCAGCCCCTGATCTTTCACGCCTTGCCTAGAAACGGTGTGATGGCAAATCAGAGAGACTACTACGCTGACCTTGAACTGCCTCGAGATGCAGACGTCAGTGATATTAAGAAGCAGTTTCGGAAACTAGGTAGGTTCTTATTTCCAGCTAAGCGAATTACTTTGCTGCTCAAGTAAAACTTGTTGACCTTGGGTGATGCAGCTCTGAAATACCACCCGGACAGGAACCCGGGCCGAGAACAAGACGTCAATGCGAAGTTCCAAATAATACAGGCTGCTCATGAAATCTTGTCAAACCCGAGTGAGAAAGCGAAGCACGATGCTCTTCTTGGACGTGCTCGATATCACGGCGCCTCTGGCGTCAGAGGTAATCCATGGGCCAATGCTGGTAACCAATTTCCAACACCGCCGCGACGAACAAATGCCGCCCAGAGTGCCCCGCGGAACACACCAAATAATCATAAGAATGCACAATCTGGGGCACAGCGATGGCAGTCGAGGTTTTCAAGCGGTGTGCCTCCAACGGCGAAGCAGAAATACGGATCGGATCCAGAGGCCAAGAAAAATGCTGCCAAAGCATTCGAGAACATGCGCAAAAATGCGCAGAAAGAGCCGCGGTCCACGGAACCTCCTCCACCACCGCCTCGAAACCCTCCCGGCACGGAATCTGCCAGGCAGCGAGCTGAAGCCTCGTTTGGCGCCAGGAAGTCCGGATACTATCCCCGCTCGACGATGCCAGGCGATGAGCCTTACGTACCGAACCACAACTATTCCAGATTCAATCGCCGAGAGGTACCTCCACCTCCACCTGAACGACCAGAATCATACCCGATGCCTGATCCTTTGAGTCAGTTCAGGGAAAGGAATGATGTAGACACTTCGACGAAACCATATCCCGAGTCTTCAAGTGGCGGCCGACAGCATCGAAGTGCAAATGAGGGCACTGCACATAATGCTAGACCAAATTCTGGCCATATGAATGCGGATGGTCCCCCGACAATGAAGAAGCCGACGCCGACGCCAAGATATGGAAAGTTTTCTGCCATGGACAAACGTAAGTTGATTGGACTTTCCCCTTACTTCAACGTAGCCGTTCAACTTCTATTTTTGGCTGACAAATTCGCATTTCCAGCGTCGAATAGTGAAGACGGAGCCGAGCCCTCAATGTATGCAAAGTTCCACGGTCAAGTAATGTTCGCTTGGAAAAATCTCTATAACCTTCAGTCAAGCCCACTGGAATTGGGTCTCAAGCAGAAAACTCCCGCCATAAAACTTGAAAGTTCAAGACTCTTTGGCCAAGATCCGTATCCGAGTGACGTCAGCCGCGACAGTGTCGCATCAATTCTATTTGAGCAGAATCAGACGAGCGTCCTCAATGGGCTTATAGATTTCAAGAATCAACACCCTTGGCTGTACCGGACCATCGCCCTGGGCGTATCATCGATGACTGACAATAACAAGTCGCGCCATGAATCCTTGACTAACAAAAGTAAACCTTGCAGTTTTAGCTTTCCCCTCGATGACGACACCTTCAAAGAAACTGAGACAAGGCCGGACGTACATGGTTTTGAAAAGAGCAGCATTGACGATATAAACACGAAGTTCGTCAACGGCGAAGGCTCAAACGCTTGGCGATTCAGCGCAGGGACGGCTGAAAATGGCGAAGCGAATGTGGGTGATAGGTTCTCTTCCTATTCTCGAAAAATTCGCCAACCGCATCTGAGAAAGCGTCCGACCATGCGTCGCAATGAGAATAGTACTAATACTACATCTCAGACTCCGAAAGCTTCGCAGTCCTCGCAAACTTCACAGACCGAAAGCAAATTCAATGCCGAGGGATGGAGTGACAAATTTGGCCCGCAAACATTCGTGCCACAGTCTGCGCCTGGGCCCTGTATTTCGCCCACTCGCACGACTCGAGCGAACTCTAAAAAGTCAAAGGCTAAGCCTCCAACGGCAGAAAACGCTGCTTCGGTTGAGGATCATAGCAGTGATGAGGAGAAGTACGATTGGCGTGGAAGAAGTGTTGAGGCGCAAGCTCGCGCAGCAGCAACGGCATCTTATAGCCCGCAGGCCATGGACATTGACACGCCACCATCCGAGGGCTCGCAGACACAGGCTGCGCGGAACATCCACGTTGAACCGTCGCGACCAGAGTGGCGGGCGGGCAACGTTGATGGCACATCAGAGCCAGCCGTGATTCCGCAGATTCCCCAACGGTCTGCGAAAATACCTCTGCATGCTAACGATGTGGGATCAGAGGACACTGAGGAATTCAGAGCTACTTTAGCAGCTTTGAAGAACATGACTCCGTTCTCTCAGCCAAAGCAAGGGCTTGATTCCCTCAATGGCTTGAAGGATCACTTGTCACCCGCAGGCAAAGCCTCTGGTGGTCCGCCCGTCAGGCTCTCAATTCCACAGCCGCTTGACTTTCCTCAACCTCCCGGGGCGCCGCGAGTCCCCACTATAGTTCGAGGTGGAATCAAGCCCGACGCTTTGTCGTGGAACAAGTATGTTGCTGACTTTGAACAGTACCTGCGGCAGTGGGATACCTTCAATGCTCAAGTCGTGGAGCATTTCGCTACCAGAAAACAAATGATTTCTGGTGCAAGAGCTACAAGAGGGTACGCGTTTCTGAGTTCGCGCGACGATGCGGAGATCCAGGAATACTTCAACTGGGTGCAACTAGATAATGATGTGAGACGACGGTGGATGGACGCATGTACAGAACATGAGGGCCGAATGCGTGAGTTCATGTTGTTTCGGGACGGAATGAAGAGAAGTAGCTGAGCTGCGACTGGGCTTGGGCTGAATTTTTTTATTATGGGATACCTGGGGCAACACGTCTCTTTGTGCCGGATGGCAATGCTGGCGAAGCGTTTTTCACAGCTATGGGGCGAAAGGGGCATGGATGGTGTGTCCTTCTCAGCAGATGTTTTGATGAAAAAACGAGCAGGATTTTGGTATTGGGAAAGAAGGAGTTTTTATGTGCTGCGCTCTTAGCTGTGCATTGGGAATGGATCTGGGGGCTGGCTGGGGTGGTGGTGATATGGATGGGATGAGGCGTCAAGCTGAAGTTCAAGAAAATGCAAACACTCCAAGACGAAGAGTCTATTGACTGAGATATCTAAGACGGAAGAAGCTTTATCTAACATACAGCTAATGGGTGGCAGCTAGCAGCCAATAGCTATGATAGCTTCTGACTTATAACGTGTAGCTCTATTGCCCCAGATGTTGTCTGTGCTACTGGCTGATCGCTTGGCTGCATGAGGTTTATGCCAGACGGCAATCTGCCATTATGACAGAGGCTTCTCCCATATGCAGACGTTTGCGATTCACTACGGGCAGCAAAGTTGAGTAGAGTGAACTGCTCGCATAGACCGATGTCAAGATCGTTAATCGGCCGGCACCTCGACTCCAGGATGATTACTCTTATGGCCGTGTCGGACCGTAAGGTCACTCGAATAAACAATGAAAAGATGAAAGTACTAGTGCATAAGCCTAAACAGAACGATCGTATTGGTAGCTTGTATTTTTTTGTTTTTGTTCTTTCTAGAGGCAAAAAGGGCGGATATGCCCGCCTTGTGGTGTTGTGCTTCGTTGCGTGGGCTTGTGCCCCCACATCCGAAGCACACACCAATCAGCGTGCGCTCACTACACTGCCCCTCGTGCCCCACTTCTATCCGGCGATTTCAACAGGCCGGGAGGGTTTAAACTAGGGTTGGGCAAAATGTGTAAATTACGACCCTCGGGGTAAATTACAAAAGGTAATTTACATCGAGTGTTGGGCCCACTTCTTGCCCAATTCAGCCCTCGTCGCTTAGCGCCCGCA
>SRPQ01000337.1:0-23912 GCA_018360075.1 Claviceps cyperi
AGCAACAACATCTCACAAGAAAAATGTGAGAGAGCGATGACAAATAACAGAACTGCGGGGTAACAGGGTGGTTGACTGACAGTTCTGGCAAAGCGCTTTTCGGAATGGGCGTTACATTAGGTATGTACTAGATTGACGTCATTCTGGATGCTGGACGGTCCACGGCAAACCATCACGACGCTCCACTTTTGCAGCTGTATGCCCAAGGCCATGATGACATCACCCACCGCGACACTTATTTTATTACTGAGCGTGCGATTACTCTCTTCACTCAAGCCCCTTCTTTTGATGTACAACTTGACTCTGCAAGCCTTCGGAACCATATGAAAACAACAGCCAAATCCCAGACTCCAGATCGATGTCCTGTCCAGCACGGACATCCATATGCTCTATCAACCACACACGATGACTGTGATGCCCCAAAACAACACACGCTGTATGACAAAACGCCTTCAGCGCCATGTCTCGCCTCTCTCAGCTAGACCCAGCGCAAATGCAACATCGTATGGACTGCATTGATGGCTACGCAGAAAGGAGCGGACACCATGAAAACGCAAAAAGACAAAAGAAAGCAGACACCTAGTGCCAATGTGTAGACGTAATCCAGCTTGTGGCGTTTCCACACATATTCTGCGAGAAACTGCCAACAAAGGACTCCTGTACCCCGTGTATGACGGCGAATGATTAAATGAGCGTGCGTGCATGCGAGACTAGAAAAGAGAAATAGAAAAAGCCAAGCTCAAAGTTCGCTGTATTGCATTCCCCGGTGGAATGACTTGGGTCGCAAATGTCAAAGCTGCCGCCTCTGATCCATACCCAGGGGATCGTCTCAATCGACTAGCCCTTGTGGATATTCACCCACTACTTCTTCCTTTTTCTCCCCGATGTGACGCTCGCTCTCGGGTTTCCACGTGCCTAGTACATCCTGTCAGCAAATGCCAGGCCCTCGTGAAGCTGCACGTCGGGCATGACGAGTAAAGGAAAAATTATAATACATACCCTCAAAATCATGCTTAACGAATGCCATGGGGTCATCGTAGTCATTGGATCCCATCTGCTCCACGCCAGGAGAAAAGCTCGTGATGGGCAGCACAATCACGTCGCCCACCCGCTTGCTCATTTCGATGCCGGTAAAGTTGTGCCAGTCAATCTTTCCCCGGCTATTCTTCATGTCGAAGAACCGTGCGTCGTTGAGATAGTCCATGATGGTGTCTGTCCATACGGCAGGGCCGGTGAGGTCCACCACGTCCTTGCCCTCAAACGACGCCAGCCGGCCTTCCCTTTTCATTGTCAAAGTTGCATTGGTGATTCGTGCGACGATGTCGCGCAGCACAGGATGACCCGGCTTGCTCTGGATCGTCCATTGACAGAATTGTATCCGCCGGCTATACCAATCCGCCCAGTCGGGGCGATCAGGGTCCGCCTCGATGCCAATGACGAGGCCGATCGTCTGCCGGGGAATATGAGACGGAACCCATTCCAGAGCGCTCTTGATCGCATACGTATCGATATCGGAGTAGATTCCCCCTCGTGCTAGGAGAATCAGGTAGCGAAATAGGTCTGCTTTCAGGACGGGCATCGGCAACGCATGATAGGCTTCTAGTACCTCGGGTACAGAAGCATAAAACAGGTTGAGCATGCTAACAGCCACATCGTCCGTGATGACTTCGTGGACGAACCCGGGGTGCTGTAGGGTCCATGAGGCCTCTTGTTCTCGGAATTCAAACTCGCCGTCGGACGGCGAACTCTTCCACGTCTGCCAGATGTATGCAGGAAATTTCGATTCAATGTCGTAGGGATACGCGTAGGCGAGCTTGTCATACGTGGACATGCGAGACATGTCCCTTATGGGCGCTTGGGGTACCGCTCGCTTGCTATCGGCGGCGGGTTTCGCGTTTGTCGGTCTATTATTGGGACGTGGCGGGGGGGCCCTAGGACTGTTCGATGAGCTATGTGAATGTATGACTAGGAAAAAGACTGTGATGATGAAGGCAGCCGCAGCTAAGGCGCGGCGCGAGTTGAGCATCTTGGCGGGCGCAGCAGTACGATGCAGCTCGCCGGTGCCTTGTTGTTGTCAGACTACGACGAAGCGCAGGCCAAGAGCTTGTGAGGATAGTCCGGTTTGGCGGAAGCGAAAAGGGGGTAAGACGTCACTCTCTGCCTTTGCTTTTGTTTGCTTTTTTAATCACCGCCCAATTTCGCGTCGCACTGCCGGTAAGCACCAGAAATAACAGACCAAAGTTGCAGACCAAAATTGTGGGAAAAAGCGACGCGAGAAAACGAGAGGCGTGAGTAAAGGGTCGAGTAGGAAGAAGAAACTAATCTAGACGTTGCTGGCAACTGCGTATCACTCAAAGGAGTGTATGTGTCGTATACTCCGTAGCTATGGACTGTTTGCGTCGATTTCACGGCTGGCAAACCCCGTGTTATGTATGTACTTGAATGTTCCCAAGGCGGCGAGTCAGACCCGCTGCCGGGTGGAGTTGGTTCGTGTGCAGTATGGAGTTAGGTACCTAATACAGGTACCTACCGGCTCAGTGGGTGGTGAGGAATCGGGATGACGCTCGTTGGCAAGAATGAAGTTCGAACAAGCAGCGCACTCGCTCGTATCAACCAGGTGTCAATAATAAGTGCATTCATTCACTGACCAAGTGTTACATAAGTCCGCCGTAGCCTCAGTACCTACGCCCAGATGGCAGTAAGCCCGGAGAGTCAAGGCTCGTGCCAAATCAGGGTCCACAGCAAAGCTGTTGAGAGTGATACCGTAAGCGATATTGGAATCATCGACGGCGGAGATATGGCTGCTGCGAAAGTGAAGACAACGAAGCCCGGGCTAGCGCATGGTCGGACCTCTGTCGTATGACGAAGTCGAGATGGATCCGGGCAAGGAGACCGGTTGCATAGACGTTGAGAACCAAGCTTCGGAATGCGAATGTCGAAATGAGTGACAGAAGACGTAGTTTGAGGGGAAGCGAGCGGCAACGAGACCAGCAGGTCACGAGAAAGTTGATGAAGACAAAGACGCGACGAGATGAAAGCAACGAATCAGGCTTGAACTACTCCGTACAACAGAGGCTGGACCGGGCTCAGGTCAGACGAGAATCGCCAATTGCGGCAGAGGGGAGCATGATCTTGTCTTGTAGGAGGCTAGGACGGGCAAAAAGAATGACGCGTAACGTGTCTGCGCACTTGAGGCAGCGCACAACGAATTGTCAACGGGACGCAATCGGTGCCAGCATGCATTCAGAATAATTAAGGTGGATTTGGAGGATTCATTGGGTTCGATCGTGCCTGCCACATGCAGCCAGAGTGTATGACTCCTTGTGTCCTTCCCCATCAACCCGTGGAGGACTGGAAACATCTTAACACCGCGCCGCAAGCAATGGCTGCGCAGATCAATGAATTACCCGACCGCCTGTGTTTGGAATGTCAACTTAATCTATCCGTACATACCTACCTACCTATGTATCACTGAATCTGCCTGGCCCCATTCCCATTCATGTAAGTTGCAACCCGGCTAAAGGCATTTGTTTCGACCACCTGCCGTATTGTAGGACTTGCGAGATGCTGCGAAGACAGGAATGCCAAAATCTTCCACATCAAGTGTGATTCTGCCTCGTCGGAACCCCGGCTGCCATTGAGCAAATCTTGCATTTTGAAACATTAGTAGTTCGTGTCGGAGACTGTGGATCTCCATCACACCATTGGCCCTGTACCTCTCTGTACCTGCCTATGTACCTAGAGGTACATATGTACATACGTACCTACGTTAGGTACATAGGGTACTTCAGTCTCAGATAAATGTTGGTTTCAGAGAATGAGATGAGAAGTGAGGACGTAGAACGTCGGGCGGATCCTCGTAGGAGCTGTGCTACGCAACAGAAAAGGGTCCGAGATGTAGACCGAAAAGATGACAGTCCTCACAGGACAAAAGCAGGACTCGACCAGAAAGAATGAAGCGCGTCCCAAGACTTCATTGACTATCTAAAAATGATTGTGGGAATCACCCAGTTCATATCAGGCAAAACCCTTCATCCCACAACCAACAAGGGTAAATGATGATTGGCTGACGAGGTAAGCGAGAAGATACGAACTCGCTCGCAAGGGTGCAAGGCTGAAACAACCGAGCAGCTGATCCCCGAAGTCGGCCCCGTTTTCTGTTTCCGAGCACCTCTTCATTCCTTCGTCAGTCTCCAAGGGACCAAGTTCCAGCATTAAACTGCCCCACAGTGCACACGTTTGAACCCCACACGTTTGACCAAACACGCGGAATCTCGTTGGCATGGGGGTCCCCGATTCTTTACTCCGTAATAACTTCAACTGGAAGCTAATCCCGGAAGCCCACTGCCCAGTCCCTCCACTGCCCAGCACTCCGACAATATGGACTTCTTGAGGGAAACCATGCTTTGATGTTGGACAAACACATTGCGAAACTGCAACGCTGTGGCCTTGCCTCCCAGCCCAGGAACGTGCGCGTCGTGTTACGTGTCAGTGCACGGAGTAGGTACCTACATATGTACATACATGGAAGAGATTCAATAATCCTGCGGAGCCTACGCCAGTGATGTCATGTCCGACTAAAAAGATCCCTACTACGTAATACGGAGTAGGCAATTGCACTAGCTGGCTTGACAACACATAATTGATTGTGCTCCGTAATCTGTACCTATGTACTTCGCATCCGAAAAGAGCTGCCATTCCAAAGCTCGCTGGAGTTGCTTCCTATGTGTGTAGTTTTCATGAACTTAATTCGAGATCGAGAAGTCCAGAAGCTATGGGTGTTGCCTGTCGGAGTTCGTATTATCTGGTTCTTGATGAAGACGAGGCGGCAAATAACTACCTACGTGCCAGTTCGCTAGTGGCCACGCCGTCTCCGGCACTTGACACCAAGCTCGCCACTGAAACGCATCCATCAGATGAGTATGTACCTAGCAAAAGGGTAATCAACCCTGAATTCGGAACTGCATAGAACGTGCCATGTTTTGCTCCGTATGTATGCATTTGACGAACCTGAGGTCACTTGATGCGTCCCCGTCGCATCCAGATGTCGAAAAAGGTACAGGGTAGGTAGACGTGGTCACGACTCACAACTCAATCCGCCCTTCTCGCCATCTTGTAAGGCTTCTTGAGATGAGAGTTGGCTGAAGCGTGCTCATATCTACGTAAATTGTGGGAAAGAACTCCAGTCAATTTATCCAATGACGGGAGCATAGTTTCACCTAATGGACCAAGACAATCTCAACATGTACCCAAAGCCCTTAGGCCCATCTAGGGCGTTGTTGAGTGCGAAGTCGCGAATCGTTTTCAACCAGCATGGCGAGCGAGATGACGACTCCAGATGATATATTTGCGTCCCGACGCACATCAAAACCAATTGGATTGGAGAAGCGCAGCTCAAGACCTTGTCCTGGGGAGAACGTGGCCCGCATCACACATGACAATGCATCATATTGCACTCGCAATGATGCTGACTGATTATGGAAGCCATCATACCAGTAGGGGAACCACAAATATACTAAACATGATTCAAACCTGACAAGATGCCCAAGTCACGGGGATGGCGAAGATGGCAGCAACGAAAATGCGTGACGGTAGCCCGCCTCCAATACAACGGCTCGGATGTTGCCAACATATTTGCCATTCATGGAACCTACAGGCTACAGCTCTCCGCATTTTGTCTTCGCGAGGAAGACCTTGAAACCCGGCCAAGGACTACATGCTCTACGTCGTGGAGAAGATGTGTATAACAACAAGCTAAATTCCAACGGTCGCGGATCATGCATCAGATTAACAAGCGCCCCATCGAATTCTCAAGGGAAACCCGTCGATTGATGTTCATTCAGGGAGAACGAGGCAATTATTTTGATGCCCTGGCGCCGTGGCACTAATAATTCCAGCCAGGACGACTCGTACGACCCGTGCAAAATGACGCGATAAGTCGCGGATAGCAGACGACGGTATGGCCGCTCACCGCTGGTAGTCCATGGCGCGTAAACAACATGACGGAGACGTTCTTCGTAGTAAACGAAAGGCCATGTCTGAGAAGTGACTTCCTACGGCAGGGAAAAATCAGGAGCGTGCCTATGGTGGGTATTGTGTGTTAGGAGTCGTTTCACGCGCAGGGAAAAGGAAGTCGCTACAACGTGAATCAGGACGGCCGAGTCATTGTGGTCTATATCCAGCGATCGCAGCCGTGACTGGCTTCGTTTGTCCTATTTCACGACGTTCTCTTCGGCCTAGTTGACCGGATGCGATATTGTTGGCCGAGACGAGGCTCAATGCTCAATCTTGAGGGAAAAGTCGACGTGCGGCACGCCCTGGTGAATGGAGCTCGTCGAGATGATGTCAATATCTATTTTGCGCCCCAAAATTAGCCTTTCGTCCTCGAGTTCAATCACCCACCACCACGTCGCCATCAGCATCTTCTTTTCAACAACAAAAGATTCGTCAAGAAGAAGAAGAGCTGAATGACATGTCGCTGCATCACCGCAATACCCAGTGCCCCAAGGTTTCAACTCACCATTGCAGACATAAGCAGCCACATTCTCAGCCGTCAACCCTCCTGAAACCTCCAACAGAAAATGGCCCTTGCCCGTCCACCTCTCTCTCAAGCTCCGCGCTGCCACCCGCACGCCCTCTCCAGTAAAGTTATCCAGCATAACGACATCAGCCCCCGCGGCAATGGCCTCATCCGCCTCCCCCTCGCTCTGGACCTCGACCTCGATCTTGAGGCTGAAGCCGGCGACAGCCCGAGCCGCGGCCACAGCCTCAGTGATGCTGCCCCTGCTCCAGACGTGGTTGTCCTTCAGCATGACCATGGAGCTAAGGTCCATGCGGTGCGCGTCGGCACCCCCAATCAACATACCATATTTCTCAACGAGGCGAAACCCGGGCGTGGTTTTGCGCGTGCCAGCCAGGATGCCCTTGTAGCCGGCTTGGCGGACTAGGCGGACCACGCGCGCGGATTGGGTGGCTATGCCGGAGCAACGAGCGAGGGTATTGAGGGCGACGCGCTCGCCGAGGAGGATGGCGCGGGCCGGACCGCTGATGGTCGCGCATTTGATCTTGGTGCTGGTGCTGTTTGTGCCGGAAATGTCGAGTTGCGATGCCTCGGGCAAGTGCCACGTTACAACGCAACCAGTCTGGCGAAAGACTTCATCGAAAAAGGGCCTTCCGGCGAGAATACCGCTGGACTTGGCCCAGAGGGTTGCTGTGCGCGCGTAGTCGCCGACGACGTAGCCGGCCGGATCGAAGGAGGGAGTGTCCTCGGCTAGCCAGCTTGTGATTTGGTCTTTGAAGGTCGGTGGGAGGAGGTGTGCGGGGTCGCTGCTGTCGCTTGTGTTGCCAGGGTTAATAGAGAGGGACATGGTGAGGTTCACGGATTATGCGCGGGATGAAGCAAGAAGTGAGAGCGTGTCGCAAGTTGGTGATGATGGGAAGATTTCGGGGGCGCTTGGCGTGGAGCTCTGCGCAGCCCCGCCGTCAATGGCCGAGCGGGGGAGCCTGGAGGACGTATGACTGCAGAGAAGTTCAGACTCCTGAGAAGTTCAGACTCCTGAGAGACGCCAACCTCGACTCCATTGGAATGAAAAACAAATGCAACACAGGAAACCCTTTTTTCTTCTGAAAATATGACAAAGTAGGTACCTATGTTTGTATGATACCTGCAGCAGCTCTGTCCGCAAATGCACACTCGGCTGGCGACCTCTGATCACAGTAACCTATCAACTTTCAACTAGGTTACTAGAGGTACGGAGTCGTGGGTGTCCTTTTTAGGTTTCACCCACGGGCCACGAGTATGTAGTACATGACATACTTCGTGCCAGATGAAAAAAAACCTCGACCCAAGATGACCACTGTGGTCTGTGGCCAGTCCAGAGTCTGAAGCTTCTCGGAGGACGTTGGTTCGTCAGCCATCTCCGCGGCGACAACATGCCATCATATCATAGTTATGTACCTTGCTGATGTGGGGAGTCCCGGATTTTGGGGACATGCCCCAACTTTATGCACGGACCCAACATGGGGACTCGAGTGACCTCGGATTATTGCAAGAGCGACGTTTCTTGAGCGCGCCCTTTTGTCCAGCACATAGCTTCTTCACCATCATTTTATTAAGATCATCGACTTCCATCGATAGCATCTCATGCGAGGAAATTATCTCGATTTTGAAGAGGCTGAAGGAGCCAACACGTTTCAAATCGGCATCAAGATTATATCCAGTCTTGCGCACTTCGTCCCCTAACTTCTCTCAGCAGATTGTCGCCCATCTCGACTTCAAAATGCTGCCCGCCGCTCTGATCAGCACGTACCGGCAGTACAAGGAAGACACCAACGCCATTGCAGCTTGGCTCGCTTCGACTGCCAAGGCTTTTGGCTTCCCCGCGGACCTTCTTTCACCCCCCGCCCCCCAGGCTAGCAGCACAGCTGCTCCTAATAAGGGACGACTCAAAGGCAAAGCGCGGAAGCAGGCCAAAGAGCAGGCCTCGGCCTCGGCCTCGACCTCGACAGCAGATTTACCGGCTGAGCCAAAACTGCCAACTCATATCATCCGCATCAAAGATTTCGTACCACTGGCTGAGCACATTGCCAGCAAGGCGGTTGCCGTTCCTCGTGAGCTGTGCAAGACCATCCAGCGTGTGATTTACGCTCGCTCTGGCTTTGGATCGAAGCTTGAAGATCATGGCGAGACAGTCCCAAATCTGTCGGCTGAAACACACATGCACTTCGTAGGAGGTAAAAACACTCCACTGTCTGCTTGATGGGGCCCGTTTTGGACGGCCAGGGGGCTCGCGACGGATGTAATGTGCGAGCAAGAGGATCTTTGACGCTGACAAACAATTGCGTCTATTAGTGCTGGAGGAAGTCCGTCAAGTATTGAAACCTCTGATGCCCACTGAAAACTCGGAGGAAAGTCCATCTGAGCTATGCGAGCTGCGAAATCGATTCGCAGGTCTTACCGTCTATGAGCCTTCCAGCCAATTCCTGAATGCGCCTGACTTTGAGAGGCCGGAGAAAACGCAAAATGATACGGTCAGGTACGAGTCGGAGGTCACGAACTCGCTTGAAGATGCTTTCTTTGCCTTGACGGCACTTGTCAACGATATGAATGAAGTAAAAGCACACATACGATATATATGGGCTTCATACGTCACAGGTAACTTCGATCTTACGGCAGTGGCAGTAGCCACAAATACTGCGATAGATCTCGTCAGGAATCTGATGGAAGATGTGGAACCCCTGTTGGAGGCACACGGTGGACTCGGAATTATGCTGACGCAGCTGCATGCCATGCACTGCATGATGGAAGGCATGAACCCAAAAGAAGTGATGCGCGCGGTTACTAACCGTCCCGACGAACACAACCCTCAAAGCTTCTTACATAAGACCTATGATCGAGCGGAAGTCACATACGTTGCCGCTTATCAAATGATTGACAGCTTTTCTGACGTTCTGGTACCCGGGGAGATTCCCTTGTACAAGGAAGGGATGTATGGATACTTTGACCCGGAGAGCGACCACAGCCAGAAAACCGGAAAGCAGAAATTCGAGGACAACCGAGCGCTTCTGATGCCATTCTTCACTGAACTAATGACTGTAGTTAGCTTGAAGGGCTGGCTAGTCCAGGATGAGTTCATGCGTGGAATGGAAGAAGTGCAAAAGACCAAGAAAGTGCCATTTTATGTCGTCTTTGCCGCCCAAGTCTTTCTTGACATTACTTATCAACTGGGCTCAAACATCGAGAGACCTTTCGCTGAAATGGCGGGTCATATGCGTTTCATCGAGACTGACATCATGGAGCATTTCAAATTCCACACTAATCTCAAGATTGATAACTGGCCGGCTTCAAACGACGAGGGATTCCGAGAACTGCGTGCTCACATTCGCTACATCGACAGTGACCCAATCCGGGCTGCACAGAAGAAGTGGCTTCGAGGTGCCCGCATTGATATCCCGGAAATTGCATCCCATCGCCTGTTTCGCATGTCGCCGCTCATTAGCGGTCTGACGCTCTTTCATTTCCGTGCCCGATACCACGATGCAGGACATGCGCTGGCCAATGCCTGGGGTTCCATACAATATTGCCAGCACCTGTACGCTGCACTCCACCATTTTGTACCCGGAATGGCGAGGTGGTCGGATATGGACCTAGTATATACCAATCTGGGTGCTGACAGCTTCTTCGTTGGTGGTGAAAGGCCCAAGAAGCTCATTGACCATTACCTCAAGTTCTGTCTCCAGATTGGCACGTCCGCGGCGACCATGACTGCCCGACGGCGGAAGAATGTGTCACTATTCTCCAAAGCCGGTCCCCGCGGCTTCAAAGAGGGCACCTCACCCGTCCAGACCATGTTTTCGCAGCTCTACGCCAATCGCAACGGCCAGCTCGCCCTGACAGCCGAACACGTCAGTCGAATCATCGACCTAAGCTTGTTTGAGGAGATGGAAACTGACGGCGAATGCTCTTGGAGGCTTGGCCAGATCGAAGACCCGGAAAAGTTGAAGGAGAAGAAAAGGTTGTGGCAGGAACAGCAACAGGCGCGCGGTTCTCACAAGGGATCTCTCAGGGACTCTCGCAATGAGTCTCGCAAGGGGGCAAGAGACGGTGGCTGCATGACGTACGCGCAACTGATCGAGAAGCTCACCATGTTCTTCAACGCCGAGACGATCGAGTTTACCTTTCCATACATGCACATGCATCGGGAATGTTGGAAGATGCTCCACGTGGTGCGCAAGGCATGCGATCCAATTTTGCGCCAAATCTTCACTCCGGCATACATGCAGCGTGAGACCGAGCTGCCCTTTGTGGTTGGCTGGATTCTGATGGCGGCCTCTGGCCACGACGGCGTTGTAGATCTTCGACCGATGCACACAGCAGCTAAAGCGTTGAATGAGGCCTTGGCGAAGGGCGCGGGAGATGTCATCCGAAAGGAGATTGGCGAAAAGTTGGGAATGCCCGTGATGGACTTTGCAGTTGACAGCGAGAGCGACGATGATGACGACAACGAGTAGGAGAAAAAAAGAAAGAGGTGAAGGGCCGCGGCAAAGCCTTCATACATCCTTCGTCTGCCCCATTTCACTATGGTTGAGGCATGCCTTGCAGGGGGGTCACCATGGCATGATATGAGTCTTGCGTCAGAGCAACATCCAAGACGAGGAACATGTCATACTACGCCCCCCCCCCCCCCCCCCCCATAACTGTATGGGTAGGCCGTACCATGCAAGCTGCATGTATTTATTGCGAGGCCATCTCTTCCGGACTTACGTACGCCGCGCCAAACAGAAACAAAATAACGCGAAAAAAATCAAAAAAAAAATCAAATTCGACAAAAAAAGAACCATGGAAGTCGGAGGATTCGTGCTTGTCATTGGCGCAAGGCGGCCGCAAACTTCGGCCGTCTCGACTACGTGGTCAACGCAGCCGGCGCGGTGGGCGCATTGCTCGGCGGCGTGGCCTCGGCTCCCATGGAAGACTGGAAGCACGTACTGAACATTAATCTCGATGGCACCCTGTATGTGCTTCGTGCCGCAGCGCACGTCATGCTCAAGCAGTTGGGGCTAAATCCAGGGTCTATCATTAATATCGCGTCCGTTCTGGGCGTGCAGCATGTCCAACTCAGCGGCCTGTACGACTTCGAAGCACGCTGTTGTCGGGCTGACACGGTCTGCGGCAATCGACTACGCAAAGGAGAGGATACGCATCAATGCCATTTGCCCTGGGTACACGTACACGCCTGAAGATGAACGCACATATTCGTGAGATGGTGGCGGGCGCGGCTGCTGAGATTCAGATGGGTCGGCTGGCGCGGGTGGGAGGAGCTCGTATGTGACGGGGACGATGTTGATGATCGACGGGGGTTACACACAGCCAAGTAGAGGAACGCGGCAATCGTGAAGTATGTCCTTGTGTGATATTAGGCTGCAGCCATGTAGGTGTTACCAAGAAAAACAACGAGTTGCGAAGAACATGAGATACACATGACGTCACATTCTAGGGTGAACGTTGAAGTCTGGTGACAAAGGCGATCTCTCTGCCCCTTCTTTGAGCCAGATGCCAAAGGCAGCCTTCTCATCTGCCGAGTAAGCAGAAGGGACTGTCCACTTTGCAGCAACATGAAGATAGCTAACATCCCAGGCTCCCTCCTCGTCGCCGCAAGTCTACTGCTTGCGACCGCCGCCCACAACCCCTCCGACTGGGCCACCGCGGAAGCAGGCAATCCCTTCGTCGACGGCTTCTACGCAGATCCAGACAGCGAATTCTACAACAACGAGTACTGGGTGTACCCAACATCCTCGTACGCCTACGACCAACAGACCTACCTCGACGCCTTCTCCTCGCCCGACCTCACCCACTGGACCAAGCACCGCAACGTGCTCCTCGCCGCCGACTTCCCCTGGGTCCGCCGTGCAATCTGGGCACCAGCCCCCATCACGCGCAACGGAAAATACTACCTCTACTTTGGCGCCAACGATATCCAATCTGATGCCGAGATCGGGGGCATCGGCGTCGGCGTCGCAGAGAAGCCCTCGGGCCCCTACAAAGATGCCCTCGGTAAGCCCCTCATCGGGACGTACATCCACGGTGCGCAGCCCATCGACCAAGACGTGTTTCTCGATGACGACAATGGCCAGGCATACATCTACTACGGCGGACACGGGCATGCTAACGTGGCCAAGCTAAACGCGGACATGACGAGCCTAGGCAGTTTCGACGACGGATCCATATTCAAGGAGATCACACCGGATAAGTATGTCGAGGGCATTCAGATGCTCAAGCGCAATGGCACTTACTACCTCTTCTGGAGCGAAGGCGGATGGGGCGGGCCCGACTACGCTGTCGCGTATGCCATGTCTGTTTCTCCAACGGGGCCGTTTCGCCGCATTGCGAGGATTCTGGAGCAGGATCCGGCTGTGGCGACGGGCGCGGGGCACAATGGTGTGATTCATGTGCCAGGGACGGATGTGTACTTTATTGTGTACCATCGTCATCCGCTGGGGGTTAAGATTGATCAGAATGATCGGCATCTTGCGTACGATCGGCTGTACTTTAATAACGACGACGGCAAGATTCGGCCGGTCCGGATGCGCGTCCATGATAACTTTGAGGACGGGGATATGGTTGGCTGGACTACGTACGGCGGCGCGTGGAATGCGACCACCAAGGCGCTGAGGGCTGGATCCTCATGGGGGGGTAACGCCCTGCTCAATACAAACTTTGGCGATCTGGCGTTTACCGCAGATGTGACTATCCCGGTATCCAGTAACAGTAGGAGCAGGAACGGCAGCGCTGGTCTCCTCTTTAGGGCTACCCATCCGGTTATCGGCGTGGATACCATGAATGGCTACTACGCTGGCATAAGCACCGTCCGCCAACGGCTTTTTCTGATCAGAGCATCCGCATCTGCTGGTGGCACGTGGACGGAAATCGCCTCCACGCGGGCGGATCTTCGGCCGGGTCAGACGTACCGGGTTCGTGTGCAGGCCAAGGGGACTAGCATTAGCGTGTATGCGGGGGATTCGACGGCGGCGCAGTTGCACGTGGTGGATGGGTCGTATGGGACGGCCCGGACGGGTATGAATGGCGTGAGGGTGTTTGAGACGGAGGCTGTGTTTGACAATGTGCGCGTGGAGCATTCTTCGTGAGGAGGTTGAGGGGAGGAGGGAAAGAATAAGAGAAGAGAAGAGAAGAAATCCAACACGTGCGAGCGAGAGGAAGTGCAAATGAAGACAAGACCCCACGTTATACGGCTTTTCTTTTCGTTCCTTATTCCTGTTTCTCATTCCAATATTATCATATAAAGCAATGAGGATTTCCATGAGGACGGAGGCGAGCAGATCTGTCGAGAGCGCTGATTGGGGGCTGTACCGACGGGCGTTGACCTGAAAAGCCCGTCATCCATTATGTGTTGTCAGAGTGAGAGCCTGGACGACGACGGAAGAGGTAGATAAAGGGACAGGTAAAGGAAGAGGTGACGACGACGAGCCCCCCGTCAGACTCCCCGTATACAAGGGAAACATCGGGAGACACAAACGAGCAAACATGCCACTTGAGAGGGTGACACGACAGGCAATGCCGAGGGCATCAAACTTCCTGCAGAGCAAACACTCAAGACGGCGAGTTTGTCATGACTATGTGACCAACTAGACGTATGGCTAGGACCTAGGTCCGTACCAGGCAGACTGCCAAGTATCTATATATGGCGCCATGTCTCCCGGACCTAACGAACGACTTGGACGTATGATACCAATGCTTGCCTCCTAAGCCCTGTCGAAGAAGAACAAACCAAGTCAACAGCGCATCAACTTCAACTCAATTTTCACCACAAGAAAGTAAACATGGACGTCGGGGGATTCGCACTCGTCACCGGCGCAGCATCCGGAATCGGCAAAGCATGTGCCAAGGCGTTCATCAAAGAAGGCGCCGCAGGAGTAGCCCCTGTCGACATCAACGAGAAGGCGCTGCAGACAACGCGGGCTGAAATCGAGGCCGAGATAGCCAACATGGCGTCAAGTGTAGATACCAGCGAGCAGCCATGGCTGGTCACCTACGTGCTCGACGTGACAAACGAAGATCAGGTGCAGCACGTCGTTGACGAGGTAGCCGCATACTTTGGCCGTCTCGACTACGTGGTCAACGCAGCCGGCGTGACATGCGCGAATCCTTGTGGCGTGGCCTCGACTCCTACAGAGGACTGGAAGCGCGTACTGGACACCACCTCGACGGTACCTTTCATGTGCTCCGTGCCGCAGCGCGCGTGATGCTGAAGCAGTCAGGGCCACAGCGAGGTTTCATCGTCAATGTCGCGTCCATTCTGGGCGCCTGCCCAATACGGCGGCCTATGTGGCCTCGAAGCACGCCGTCGTTGGGTTGACGCGGTCTACGGCGCTCGACTATGCAGGAGAAGGGCTTCGGATCAATGCCGTCTGCCCTGGGTACACGGACACGCCTCTCTTGAGGGCAAATCCAAGTTTTCGTGATAGGGTGGAGGCCGCGGTGGATGTGATGCCCATGGGGCGATTGGGAGAGCCAGAGGAGATTGCGGACGGGGCGCTGTTTCTGGCGGGTGGGAGGAGCTCGTATGTGATGGGGACGATGTTGATGGTAGACGGGGGTTATGCGGTCGAGTAGAGGAAGCAGAGGAGAATAGGTATGTATGTGGTCATGGGGAGATACTGTGCATGGGCTTGTATGGCATTATTTAGACTGCAGCCGAGAACGCCTTGACTACCTTCTCAAGTGGATCATCGACTTGATCAATGAAACGAAATTTAAATGAAGTCACGTTCTAGGGCGGATATGAGCCATTACTCTGCTTGAGCCTATAAATACATATGAAATACATTATCAGAAGATCGTGATGAATGCAACGGCTTCTTGCTTACACGCCGGGTGAATTTGTGGTGGCTGTCCGAACGGCAACAATTTTTGCAAACTCTTGGACCGGCCGGGCACAAGCTGTATGTGGGTCAACAGCGGGGCGACCAGTTTGTACCGTCCGTGCACACACATCTTAGTGGCTGTCCTTCGGGTAAGGCAAAAGGAGGATGGATAGTGGAAGCGCCAGTGCTTCTCCAGAGCTTCCCGCCGTCCCAGCGCCTCGATAGCGGCAAATACCCCGCGACCGCTAGCGTGGTACTTCATGGCGTCTGCAAAGTTGGAATCTATGCAGTTGAGAAGATTTCCCCATCTTTCTAAGCGAAATGGCAAACGAGAATGGCTAGCGCGTCTAAAATATGCAATTAATGTGGATGTGCAAGAGTTTGTAAAAATCGTTGCCGTTCGTGGATCACACCTTGGTACGTACCGAGTAGATTCTCACTGATTTTTCTCACACTGTATGATCTGCTCAGCTTTCCATACATACACACCGTGTTTATCAGTACATCACCCCTGATTTCACACTGTATCCCACGTCACACCTTTGATCCGTCATCCATCATCCATCTACCCGTCAACCTCTCAAGTTCAACAACCTCCTCATGTACCGGCCCTTCTCAACTCTTCACACAGCCATACTGGCGCTTAATAAGGATCCGCTGGGGCAATCTCTCCATAATGACGCGCTTTGGCGCGCCGTACGACGCAGCGGCCGATCTGCCGCCACCGCCGCCGTATGAAGCTGCTACGGACGGCCAGGGGCCCCACGACAACAACAACGACGACGACGACGACGATACGCGCGAGAAGCGGCCGTTCATAGCGTATAGTGACGAAAATCCGACGCAGGGATCGAGCAGCTGTACTTCAGACCACCATTCGAGAGCGTCTGCAGCCCAAGGTGCAGGAGGGTCGTTCGGTCAAAGGTACGTCTTGACATATCTCAAACTGTCCTACTCCTCACCTCGTTGTCACCCGCCTCCTTCTTTCTTCGATTTGGCGATGCTCTCTGTCTCGAAGTAGAAATAATCCACTCATTCATGCCCAATAATCTGGCTTACCTTTTGGCAGGGCCGCGGCCTCATCCACAAGCAAGAAATCAAATGCCACACCGACTCTCCTCTGCAGCATCCTGCCGACCATCCCGCCTGGCCACAACATCCTGCGAACACGCTGCTTCGCGTCTGACACCTCCCCTCAACAGCAACGATTTCGAGTAGCCCTTGTAACACGCACAATACTGCAGGTCTACGACGCGCAGCGCGACGCCCTCCTCTGGGAGCTGCACGGCAACTCATCGCAACTTGTGCAAGGCAACCAAGAGCCGTTGCAATTCGGGGAGGGCTTCCGGCCATCGCCGGACGGGAGCTTGCTGTGCGTGATTGCTTCACGGGGGGGTCAGTGTCAGCACCGCCGCCTGCTGATTGTAGATTCCGAAACGGGCTGGGTTAGGCTCGAGCATGCGCTGTCGGCGACGGACGGGAACAAGCCTCATGTTTCGGCGGACAATCGCATGGTGGTTGTGCTAGGTCAAGTTGGCGGGCCTGACAGTCATGGGTATCTGAAAATCTTGTCTCTGCAGGAAGGAGACGCGCATCGCCCACACAATGTGCAACGACGAATCCGGCTGGCGAAGCCCGCACCCGGCCAGGCCATGGGAATCCGGTTCGCACCGGACAGCAGGCACGTAATCACTTGCGCGGGGCCGACCAAGCGAGTCATTGAAGACCAAGCGCCGAGCATCTCGGTCTGCGTCTACGGTGTCGTGGAAGAAGGCGACACACCACTCCGATGCACGCGTCTTCCTTGCTCCCCAAGTTTCAACAAGAACAACAGGAACAGCAGCGCGTCGTCTAACTCCGTTGTCGTCCCCTTTTCCGCCGACTTCCACTTCCCTAGCCCTCAAGAATGGCTCGTCTCCTTCCCGGACTCTACCAGCCCCGGCCCAGGCAGGACATGCCTCGTCAATGCGCGTCTAGGCCAAATCGTTGCCATCCTGACCGCACCGGAACTGAGCCTCTCTCAGAAATGGCAGGTGGGCGTGTCGTCGGCGGCGCCGGCACAACCCACCGAAGTGGCTTACGATCCGGAAACGGGCCTCTTTACGAGAATGGACGTCCACAGCATGCTGCTTCCGCGCGGCCAGACCATTACGATGACCAAGTTCGCGCTGTCATCGAATGCAGGACGCGCAAAAGCCGTGCTGCGCAAGGCCTTGCAAATTCGCGCCATGGTCTGGACGTGTAAGGCGGGGGATGTGTGTGCCTTGTCGCCGGATGGATCGCATGTTCTTGTTCGACAGGACGATAGTGGAAGTGCCAAGGTGGATGTTTTGTCGGTTGCCGTGTGAGACAAGATACGGAGCACGACATTGTACAAGCGTGTATACCGAGTCATGCCGCTGTTTATTCAGGATCCGCCGGCAGATCGATCCGATGCGCTGGGCTAGCGTCACGAAAGCGTCCGGGCATCTTTCAGCCTTATCTGTCTCTTACTGATTCGGCCCGGCCCGGTCCTATTGATCCGGTCGACGACTCCACCGGCAGCTCCGGACCCAGTTCTTCGCCCACAACTTGCAAGAACAGCCACCTTGCCCCATTCATGCACCGTCTGCCAGAACGAAGGAGTACAAAGAGAGAGACGAAGCTCTTGGCGCTTTCACAGTCTTTTCTGGGACCTTTTCTGCCAATTTCACTCAAATCGCGATCATGGCAGGTGCCTGAGCCCTGGGGGCTGGCTGTTTGTGAGCTTCCTCCGTGCCCATCTTTGTGAAGCTTGTTTATTGGGTCGACAATCTCCTCGAGCAGCGAAAATCTCGTTGGCATGCTGCACGAGAGTCCGGCTCTTAATGTGGTGACCCTGAGTTATCTGCCGATGTGCCCACGTCAAGACCTCGGCTTCTTCTTCTGGTGATAAAGCCTTATTTTGACCGCCGTTCGCTTGGACAGGGTGACGACCTTGAACTCGTGATCTCAGGCCATGGTATGGTAGCTGGACGCCTTAGAAGCTTCAGTCATCGTCTTGTAGTATCGGATTCGAAAAAGATCAGCGCCAGCGACAGTTCGTTCTTCAAGATTGTAGTCGTGGAAGCGCGGAAATTTGAGCTTCCCAGTATCGGGATCGATCCATTTTCGGTATCATCGTCGGGCTGTAGAGAACTCTTTTCTGTAAAGAAAACGCAAATTGATCAAGAATATTGATGATAAATCATAAAAGTCATAGTGGATAAAGTGAATACAACTGCACCGTGAGATACAAAAATGCATAATTGAGCAGAGCCTATGATATCATGAAAGCTGAGTAATTGACTACAATGACTTGCTTCCCATCCGTTGAAATGTATCAAGTGGAGGAAGTTGTGTTATTTGTGCGGGGCTACGGAGTACTGTATGTCGCAATACCAGGTATGTACCTGTCTTTGGCGATGATACTTGATACTTGATACTTGAGACTTGATACTTGATACTTGCTAGAATAAGGTAAGCCGCATCACGTGACGGCCGCACCAGCCAATTATACCTACCATGTACCTATGTACATTAGAGCCTCAACTGAGGAGTGAGCACAACTTACAAGCAACAGGATACCTGCTAACCTTCTAGACAGGTCAAAGAACTTGATTTTCTAGAACAGGGCCAAAATACCTAGAGACGATTGCTTCAATACCGACAAATTGCAATTGCTATCGAACGTCAATGTCGCGCCATGCAGCCTGCGAGCGCCTGCGGAGCGATGAGCCCCACCAGACTTCCCGAATGTCCGACGGCGTTTGTCCCACGTCCACTCCCATTGTCGACTTATCGTCGTCGACTGCCTTCTGTTCGTCTCATTTGTCGACCTTCTACCGAGAACCTGTCGATCTCAATGCTTGACCGGGCGTTGAATCGGGCTCTCGTTTGATCCATCTACGGCATCTGATTTGCTGATATTGAGCGATTCGAGCACCCACGCCTCCCCTCTCGCCCTCCGGTCCCCAGTTCGCCAGACGCCGCCCTTTGGCTAACAGCATCCTTTCCCAGGGCTCTCTTCCGCCGCCATGTCGCTATTCAGCATGTCTAGTGGCGGCAGCAACGACGTGAACGACTACTATAACCTTGGGACGCACCACTGTCCCATCACTACGTCCAGCCCCGCCGCGCAGACCTGGTTCAACCGCGGACTCGTCTGGTGCTACGGCTTCAACCATGAGGAGGCAGCCAGGTGTTTCCAGACGGCCATCTCGCACGACGTCTCGTGCGCCATTGCTCACTGGGGGCTCGCATACGCCCTGGGCCCGAATTACAACAAGCCATGGGAGCTCTTTGGCCGGCGAGAGTTGAGCACCACGACCGAGAGAACGCACAGGGCCGTGGAGCAGGCACAGGCGCTCTGTGGAAACGCTTCACCGGTAGAAAAGGCACTCATTGAGGCTCTTCGCTTCCGATATCCGCGCGTGCGGGCCCCCAGGAAGGGAGACTACCGCATCTGGAATCGCGAATACGCCGATGCCATGGGCTCCGTGGCGACGCGCTTCCCGCAGCATCTCGACGTGGCGGCGCTGTATGCCGATGCCATGATGAACCTGACGCCGTGGCAGCTGTGGGACGTCAAGACGGGCCAGCCAGCAGAGGGAGCGCGGACGGAGCAAGTAAAGCGCGTGCTGGACGAGGCATTATCGAAGCAAGGGGGAGACCAGCATCCAGGACTGCTGCACCTGTATATTCACCTCATGGAGATGTCGAGCACACCTGAAGCAGGCATGCCGGCCGCCGACAAGCTGCGCGGCCTCGTCCCGGACTCAGGACACCTGAACCACATGCCGAGTCACCTCGACATCCTTATGGGCGACTACGCTCGCGCTGTGGCCGCCAATGCCGATGCCATGGCCGCTGACGACAAGTTCTTACAGCGCGAGGGCCCGCTGAACTTCTACACGCTCTACCGTAGCCACGACTTCCACTTCCGTATCTACAGCGCCATGTTTTCCGGCCAGTCTCGACTCGCTCTCGAAACCGTCGAAATGCTCGAGGCCTCCATCTCGGAGGACCTTCTGCGGGTGGAATCCCCGCCCATGGCCGACTGGCTCGAGGCTTTCCTCGCCATGCGCGTCCACGCCCTCATCCGCTTCGGCCGCTGGGACGACATCCTCTCGCTGCCGCTGCCGCCCGACCAAGCCCTCTACTGCGTCACGACTGCTCTCCTCCATTATGCAAAGGGCGTCGCCTACGCAGCCCTCGACCGCGTCGAGGATGCCCACCGCCACAAGGACCTCTTCCGCCAGGCCGTCCCCCTCGTAAAGCCATCTCGGACAATCTTCAACAACAAATGCGTCCGCATTCTCGACGTCGCAGAGGCTATGCTCGATGGCGAGATCGAGTATCGCTCCGGGCACCACGACGCTGCCTTTGCGCATCTCCGTAAAGCCATCCAGCGTTATGACTCTCTGCCTTTTGATGAGCCATGGGGCTGGATGCAGCCCGTCCGTCATGCCTACGGCGCATTGCTCCTCGAGCAGAGCCACGTCCAGGATGCACTGGCCGTATATAGAGCTGATCTGGGCCTTGACGATTCTCTGCCTCGTGTTCACAGACATCCCAATAATGTATGGGCTCTGCATGGCTACCACGAGTGTCTCGTCAAGCTGGACCGCATTGCAGAGGCTAGCGCTTTGGCGCCGCAGCTGAAGAAGGCGTTGGATGTTGCGGACGTGCCGATCAAGGCATCCTGTTTCTGTAGGACATCTGTTACGGCGAAGATTTAGAGAGCCGCTCGTTGCTTTCAGTCCCATTCCTCTCCCATTTTTCTTTGTTTTGTTTGTCTTTTTCTGACTTCTTTCTGGGGCGTCTTGTTTTGTCTTTCTTCCCCCTTTTCGCTTTTCTTCTTTTCTGCCTCAACGCGGCATAGAGTAACACGGCACAAACATGAAAGGAGTTGTGAGGGTTCGAATTCGGGGAACATGCCGCAACAACGGCGACAGGATTTGAGAAGAAATGCTGGGCGTAGCGCGCTAAACGCTGAGCGGTGGGTGACATAAATTTCACCACATCATTGCCGATTCCTCAAAAACAGGGTATGATTTCATAGTAATGCAAAAGAACAACATCCTTGTTGAATCCTGAAAGAATGCACAGTCGCTGGCTCAAGTCCAAAGCGTCTCGTCTAGGCTCCACACAAAGCCAAACAATACAATAGGATTAACCAACTCGCCTTTTCGACAGCTTGGCCGCAGCACCACTTGCCTCACTCCCCGCCACGTCTACACCACTATCAACACCAGCACCACCGTAGGCCCGCTTGCTCTCCTGTAACAAAAAGTCCTCCTGCTCCTGCGTGCTCTTATCTAGATCCAAAAAGACCCAGATCCCCACGACACTGACCAGGCTAAGCGCAAACAAGAAGTAAAACGCCGCGCTGTTGTTCGTCCCCCCCGGGGTGGCATCGATGATGGCACTGCAAATCAGGGGCCCGAGTAGGCTGGAGGCCTTGCCAATGATATTGAAGACAGAGAAGAAGAGAAACTCGTGGCCGCGGGGCGTGACAGAGCTGATCATGATCTGGGAGTAGCTGTACCAGGGACAGACGAACAGTCCATAAAAGGCCTGGTAGGCCCAAATCTCCCAGACGGTGTGGAAACCAAACCGGTCGGTCCAGTTGCCAACCATGCCCCAGGCGTCCAGGATAAGGATAAAAACCATGTTGGCGTTGAACATGGTCTTAGCGCTGAGGTTGAATCGTTCCTGAATGATCCAAAAGGTACCGATTCCCACGGCCTGTGCGACGATACCGACAAGGAGCAGGTATGTCAGAGTGAGGGTGTTGTAGCTGACGACATCGTTTTGCAGAGTGGAAATGACAGTAACAGTCGTGTTGAGAGAGTCACCAAGGAAGAAATACCCAACCAGGTAGATGAGACTCTGCTTCAGACGCCAGATCTGCGTGAGGGCTTCACGCAGCTGCCACAGACCGGCCGTGACGATATTGTGCCCCGGTGGGATCTGCAGCCCCGGGCGCGTCTTTTCCATAACGAACCAGGCAATCGAGAGGGCGAGCCAGCAGGCCGTCGCAAAGGTGATGAGCACCGATAAGCCCCAGTTGTTGTTGGCGGTGCTCTCGTCCACCTTCACCGCAAACATGATGCCTACAATGATGGCCAGGATGACTACCTCCCCGACGGACTGAACCCAAAAAGCCACATTGCTCAACCTGCTGCGCTCCAACTCATCTCGCCGATCGAGTTCCGGCCGCGCAATGTCACCATTCTCATACGCGGTCTGCGCATCCCTCATGTACTGGGTATTGCGCGCCAGCGACGGAAATGCCGCCGTCCAGTACGTCAGGGTCAGCTGATACGAGATCAAGCCCACGATGTAAAGCCCAATGCCAACCCTCCACTGGTCCGCCTCGTGCACACCTATCCAGCCAAAGCCGACGCCGTAGGCAACAATGGACCAGATCAGCAGGACCCATCGTCGGCCGGTGCCAAAGTCAGCGTAGGCACCAATGATGAGAAACAGGACCGCCTGGATGGCGAAGGAGACGCCATTGCAGAGAAGGACTATGCTGTTGACGTCGCGCTGGTGGCCTGCAAAGTCCAACAACTTGGAGTCCCCTGCAGCCTGGGCCAGGAGGTTCTGAAACGCCGTCGGTCCAAAGTTGAAGAGGGCGAGGCCATTGGCACCTATGAAGTACACGTACCACGACCGGATCTCCCATTTACTAGTGAGCGGGGTTTCGCGATTTTGGAACGCGGGCATCACGACGCGTCGCAACGGCTGCGTCGATGAGGGCATATCAGAGGGCTCGTCTGCCTTGTCTCCATCGCGAGCTACCGACGATGAGGAGACCGATGGCGTAATAGCTGCGATATGCTCGTCCGCCAACTTGGTCGCCTCATGCTGCTTCTTCTGCATTGTCGGTGGCGATGTCATGGCCGGCTCGGTGCGTCGATCCCGGACGGCCGCGCAAGATGGATGGTGAGACTTGAGAAGAACGAGCCTACAGTGTCCATAAACTGCTCAAGATGCGGCCGCCACGATGATTTTGTGTTTTCGTATTGCCCTGCCTTCTCGGATTCCTGGGCGTCGATGCGTTGGCCCAGGACCCAAGACCCCAGACCTATACCAGCCCGTCGTCATTCCCTCCTGGCGATAGAGCAAGATTGGCTGGCTCTATGGCGTCGCTGGATGGTGGGATGGCGGTACGAGCTCCGGACTTGAGCCGACAAGTTAGTTGCCTGACTACGACGCAATCCAGACTGGCACGGGGATCTGAGTGGGTACATTCGCATGGAATCATCCAACCAGAAGACCCTCAGATATCGTGGGTGGCCAATGGTCATGGACCATGGTACATACCTAGGTATCTATGCACCTAATAACGCGAAACGCCAAATTGGACCCATTTTGGATCACCACACCTATTTATTTCACTTTTCCGCAATCTAGCCATTTAAAATGCCAAAAATGTATAATTAAGCAAGTCTGTAGAATTACGAAGGCTTAATCAATTGAATGCCTCAATAGTTGGTATACCACCCCTTGGAATCTATCACAGCCTG
>SRPQ01000338.1:0-23849 GCA_018360075.1 Claviceps cyperi
GCGAACTGCTCCACTTCACGAGAAGCAGAGAAGCAATTACGACTGCGGTTCGACTCGACTCGACTACCACGATCAGCCCAAAGGAATCCTCTTGGTTCTTGGGAGTCCATATCACTCGGAAACTGCAATGGAAGGGGCACGAAAGACAGGTCAAGTTGAAGCTCAATCGACAACGCCTCGCCCTCAGCGTACTCGCGGCGTCGACGTGGGGATGTCCTTTGCGAGAAGCACGCCTCCTATTTACCCAGGCTGTACGCAGCACAATGGCTTACGGCGCAGGAATATGGCACACCCACGCCAATTCAGGGAAAGCAGCGGGGAGTGGCGAAAGCTTTCGCGAAAGAACAGACGAAGTGCCTGCGCGTTGTGACCGGAGCATACAAAGCCACGCCCGTTGCCATCGTCGAAACAGAGTCCGCTGTCCCGCCTGTTCATCTTTTCCTCGACTACATCAAGCGACGTTTTTACGATAGAAACGAGGCGAACGGCATGGCAGAACTGATCCGACAAGCTTGCACGGCGATAGCGAGCCACCTCCGCCGGCGTCATCGACGGTCCCCCTTCACCCCACTCCAAGACCGACCGGCCCCCGGCTTCGACGGGCTTCCGCCCGACAAGATCCTCGAGAAAGAATGGAGAGAGCGATGGCACAGAGACAGAGAGAGAGAAAGCCAGGGCCAGACGTCCCCAAAGGACCATCACAGCCACTGAACACAGGCCGAGCTTCCATTCCACGGGCAAGATCGTTCGCCTCCACCAACCGCTGATGAAACACGGATCTGCCGCTCTCGTCCAGATGCGCACGGAAAAGATAGGCCTTCGCGGGTTTCTCTTCTCTCGCAAGGTACCGGACGTGGATTCACCTATGTGCGACTGTTGGGAGGGAACCGACGACCACTACCAAGTTATTCTGGACTGCCCGACATTCGCGCGCCTGCGCCCCATCCACCTTCCTGTCGCGCCCCTCCGCGACCGCCGAGACCTTAGATCGGCCCTGGACAGCCCGAAGCTTGCACCACTGCTGGTACAATAGATGCTTCGCACAGGCCGACTACAACAATTCACTCTCGCGACCGCGCTGAAAAAGAGGTGGGAAGAGGAAACATCAGCGGACCCACCCCGCCCAGGACGTCTAGGCGGCTCACGCTGCACGGGGAGGAGTGGGTCCCTTTTTTCCAAATGCAACAGCGCGCGACGATAGCATAGGGGTTTTCCTCCCTGTACTAGGGTTTTTCCCCCATGATTCACCATGTAGAAGTTCTAGAACTGGGCAGCCTAGGCCAGCTCAGCTAGTGTATTTAATAATAAGTACAATGCATCACAATATCGGCGTAACTTTTGCTAAACGATCACATCACATGGTACGAGGATGCTTCAATGACCTTGCACTTCAGCTAATTAACACACATTGAACGCAAGCAACGGACTGATGGGTGAAGCCTTGCCATCGTACCTCAACACGGAATTTCTTGAGCACCAAAAGTACCTACATATACGGGGTACTGGGCAGATTAGACCGCACTCTGCGCCATCTTGTTGGGCGATCGATCAGGACTCAGGGCACACAACATCACGGAGCGGGGGTAAAACAGGGAACAGGCGGGGAAAGCCACAGATGCGGCATGATGTGGAGATGAGAGAAGAAGACGAGTTGAATGTTAGATATTGAGGCGATCGATATCCACATCCACAAGATGGTCGGTGCTAGTAGCAGGCTAGCAGCAGCTGCCCTTTGCTGCCTCAATTCACAGAACTTGTTTTTGCTGCCAATCTTGTTGATGCGGCGTTGCAGTTGCATAGTGCTGTACGCTCGCTTCTCGCCAAGATTGTTGCTGTCTTTGGTAATCATTTTAAACTCACGGCTGGGATTGGTCACCAGGATTCCTTGTGCAACTATATATTCTTGGATCGACAAGCGGAGGCATAGTGAGAATGGTGGTTAACGCTGTTTCCACGTCCATTCATCGTCATGAATCCCATCTCACAGTGGGCGACGCGACTTTTGGCTCTTGCGGCTGTTGCGGCTCCCAGGGCCTTCGCCGCCGACACGCACACGGATACGCACACAGGAAAGAATCCTCAGCCTGACAAGGATGGCAAATTCTGGATCTACGGACATGACATCTCCGCCTCCTTTATCGCCTATGGTGCCTCCGTGTCCAACTTTATGGTCAAGGATCAGTATGGTATTGAGCGCGACATTGTGACTGGGTTCGACAACGCCTCGTACTATGGTCAAGACCAGCAGCACCCTCACTTTGGTGGCGTACCGGGCCGCTATGCCAATCGCATCAAGAACTCTACCTTTGTGATGGATGGCGTTCAGTACAAGATCACGCCCAACGAAAATCCTACAGAGGGTAATCCAAAAGGCGTCAACACTCTGCACGGCGGTTCTGACGGCTGGGACTGGCGCAACTTCACCGTCGTGGCCCACACCAACCACAGCATCACCTTCTCCTTTGTCGATCCAGACGGTAAGGAGGGCTTCCCCGGAGAAGTCGTCTCTTTCATCACCTATACGCTGAACGGTAGAGACTGGGACATCAAGATGGTGGCCGAAGCGGTCACCAAAAAGACGCCCATCATGCTGAGCAGCCATACGTACTGGAACCTGGACGGCTTTGCCAACAATGAGACGAACAAAATCTTCAACCACACTCTGCACATGCCGTACGCAGGTCTGCGTGTGGGCGTCGACAACATTCTCATCCCAACGGGGGAACTTCTGCCCAATAAGAATGGGAGCGTCAATGACTTCTGGAGCAAGCCCAAGCAGCTCGGCGCGTCTTTGGGCGATGAGGAATTGACGGGCAACTGCGGTTTCAACTGCACCGGCTATGGTATGTCCTTTTGAACGTCAGAGCTTTCCCAAGAAAACCACAATGAGAGTGGCGATGTCCATGTTGCATACAAGGCATGGAAATTATAAATAGGGATCTTTGGCCAACTCACTTCGTCTCCGGTGTAGACAATTGTTACATCAACAACCGCGACGCCCTGAGTCCCTACGACTGGCGCAAAGAAGCCGTCACCACGCTGTCATCGGACTGGTCCGGCATTCAGCTCGACGTGTACACCGATCAGGATGCCTTCCAGATGTATTCCTGCAGCGGCCAGAACGGGTCCATGGCCCTCAAGAAGACCCAGGGTTTGCACGACGGCAAATTCCCCCGTACCATTCCCCAATACGGCTGTGTCGTTCTCGAGATACAGGACTACATTGATGGAATCAATCATCCCGAGTGGATGCGGGGCAGGAGGCAGTTCTTTGAGCCTGGCGGTGATCCGTACGTGCTGCAGGCAAAGTACAGGTTCAGCTTGAAGGGCGACAAGAAGTCATCGTAGAGTAGATGAGAGAGCTAGAGAAGGGGAAAGGAATGAATGCCAGTAGGCAACAATGCACCGTGTATGCTGTAAGATTCCGATAGCGTCGGATTTTGAATAACGATTGCACAGTATGCATGCCTTCTCAGAGACAGAGGACTTTTCAGGCACCAGGGTGACGCTGTTCGGTGAACATGAAACGAGTCGCTTGTGCCGTGAAGTGCCTCGTGGAGAATTAAAAGTGCTGTCACTGTACATGATGATGCACTCTGTAGTTACTAGTGATGCTCTGGAACAATTGAATTACCCCTTTGAGCCCACGTTCTCTCAAGGTTTTGAGTCTTGACTCTTGACTCAAGTTTGCAAGACCCAGTTGCACGTATACGGTATGGTACCCAGACAAGGCGCCACTTGCCCCCTCTAACCAATCATAGCACCGGCATTCAATATCGAAAAAACCTCACAACCATACCATCATCTCAATACAACAAGTGCAGCTGCCTGGAGACGTATCTACCCAAACATATTCTCTTACCGGGCGTAACAAGATCTCGAACTCACTCGTCCCGCATTTTCCTTCCCTCGTAAATCCGTCTCCCCCAATGGAGGACGACATGGCGCAAATCGATCTCGGCATCGCAGCCGACATCGAAGAAGCGCAACTCGCGGCTCAGGCCCCTGAGCCTCCACAGATCAGTCAAGATGCGTTGCCAGGGTCTGGGACAAAGCAGCCCAAGAAACGCTTCGTCGGAAGGAGAGCGGCTGCGGAAGCAGCCGCAAAGGCTGGCTCCGTTGGCACAGAGGGGGACAGTGGTGCTGTTCAAGGTTGGTTACTTCTTTATCACCGGGAACGTTGGCGCTTTTGTGAACATGGAAGATTGAGATTGGGAGTCAGACTAAGCGTGAGGGCTGCACATGAAAAATAAACATGAAAAGAGATGAAAAGTAATGTGCATTGGAACAAGAGCATATGAAAAAAAATACTCAGGAGTAAAAACAGGGATCGAGAGCAAAGAAAAGACAATCAAAACTAACGGCCATGGTCTCGCAGCTGCCAAACCAAGAAGAGCACCTCGTCTATTAAATAGGGTGCCTGCCGATATTCTGGAAGACGTCAATCTCCAGGAGGCTATTGCCATTCTACCCGCCAACTACAGTTTCGAGATCCCCAAAACGGTTCACAGAATTCGTTCCTCCGGCGCCAAAAAGGTTGCGCTCCAGATGCCAGAGGGCTTGCTACTCTTCGCGACCACCATCTCCGACATTCTGACCCAATTCTGCCCGGGCATCGAGACCCTTATCATGGGGGACGTCACCTACGGTGCCTGTTGTATAGACGACTACACGGCTCGTGCGCTAGGCTGCGACCTGCTCGTTCACTATGCGCACAGCTGTCTTATCCCCGTGGACGTCACCAAGATCAAGACGCTGTACGTCTTCGTGGACATCAGCATCGACACGGCCCATCTGCTCGCTTCGCTGGAACGCAATTTCGCATCCGGCAAGACCATCGCCGTGGTGGGCACGATCCAGTTCAACGCGACTATTCACGGCGTGCGCAGCTGCCTCGAGACAGCGGGATTCAATGTCTTGGTGCCGCAGATTGCGCCTCTGAGCAAAGGAGAGATCCTGGGCTGTACCTCTCCGCGGCTCAAAGAAGACGACGCCGTGGATATGATCTTGTATCTCGGCGATGGGCGGTTCCACCTTGAGAGCATCATGATTCATAACCCTACCATCCCGGCGTACAGGTATGACCCTTACTCGAGGAAACTGACCCGCGAGACGTATGGCCACGACGAGATGCAGTCCCTCAGGAGGAATGCCATCCATACGGCCAGGACAGCCAAGAGATGGGGCTTGATTCTCGGCTCTCTAGGCCGGCAGGGGAACCCGCATACCATGGCGCTCATTGAGAAACGTCTCAAAGAGAAGGGAATTCCTTGGGTGAACTTGCTGTTGAGTGAGATCTTCCCGGGAAAGTTGGCCTTGATGAATGAGGTCGAGTGCTGGGTGCAGGTGGCATGTCCGCGACTGAGCATAGACTGGGGCTACGCGTTTCCTCGGCCTCTGTTGACGCCGTATGAGGCGCTCGTTGCGTTGGGGGTCAAGGAGGAATGGGGCAAGGACAGCGTTTATCCCATGGATTACTATGGGAAGGACGGCTTGGGGAGGACGCGGCCCGAGGATGGCGTAGTGGCTGGTTAGCTGTAGGTTGATAACAATGAAGAAGAGAACGGACACACAAACGCAATCAGGGTCAAAGATTTGATGATCTACTGTGATTGTGATGAACTTTCTTCTGACGGCAAAATAGGTATTGTAGTGATGTGGTGAGGTGGTCGGTTCGCTGCAACCCAGGCAGCCCTTTAAGCTGCAGAATCCCCAAGGGTCCAAGATATGAACGAATGCTCAAGCTAAGCAGCAACTGCCGTTCCCACAGGCTCAGGCCTGCTCGAAAAAAGAATCTTGTGCCTGACAATCTCCACCACCTCTAGATGCTCCCCCTCCTCCATGTACGTGCCCGCCGAGTTCTCGAGCATTCTGTTCGCCCTTTTTCGAATGACGGCAATCGCTTTCGGTAACTTCTTCACCTCGCCTGTCAGACGCTGGTTCTGCCCGACATGTAAGTGGACGCACTTCATCCACGCTGTGCCCTCGGCGTCGGGCACGTAGTCTGGAAAATCAATCTGACCGATCTCAACCCCATCGTTGCAGGATTGGTCGGAGGACCGGTGCGGCAGATTGAATTCACCTTGTAACTCGAGGAGGGCAAGGCCAGAGGGGGTTTGGATCAGTTGTGGGAGGGGGTTTGATACTGGGGTGGATGGTCTTCGGGGCGGATGAAGGCTCGCCGACGACATGGTTATGTTTTGGTAGGGGTTGAGGATGTGACGATGTGAGGATGTGACGATACTTGGCGGAAGCTAAGAGGGTGATGCCCTAGTTGGGGGGTTGGAGAGGAGTGTGTATGGAGAATCTGTGAGACAGTAGTGATGTGAGAGGTGAAGGAGCACGCGGTTACTTTTGTCAATGAGGCACAAAGTTGCTATGCCGCGAAATGGAGATCGAACGAGTGAGCCGGCGGGGCTGCCATAACAGAGGCTGTGCCTGCCTTTGCGTTCATATCCATACAAGCTTTCAAGACATTGTCTCCTGAAATCTTCGAGGATATTAATGTTCACATAGTAGTCATTGCAATTGAATTCAGCTCCCTTGAGTCCTTGTAGTTTACGTACCAAATTACGGAGTATGTACGAAGAAGACATTACGTCAAGCAGAGCAGCACATAAGCCAAACTTGTGGCGGGGGGAGGACATTTGTGGCTCGTGCCAACGTGGCTCAGCCTCGCAACCGACAGGCAAAAAGGGGTGGCCCCACAATGCCTAAATTTGATTGGTCCCTGTCACTTTTTCCCACAATCCACACAAATCGAGAGGGAACCCTAGCGACACACACTTTCTCGAATTTGGCTCTTTTTTCCTGCTGGTCGTGAAACTGCTCTCCTCCAATTCATCACCATCGCTTCACACCTGCCAGGTCAAGTCAACTTGCACCATCACACACTGGCAAGATGAAGGTATGAACAGCATCTGCACGAGACGCGACTTACAAAAAGGTCGCTTGATAATCGGCTCAAGAGGCGACTCTGGTTTTGCTATGGTTTCCATGGGACTTAGCTAAATCATGGCTCTCTGCTTCGATGCATCTCTTTTACCAATGTTAAATGATGCGATAAACTGCTCAACTAACTCTTTTCACTGTCTACAGTTGAACATTTCCTACCCTGCCAATGGCAGCCAGAAGTTGATCGACATTGAGGATGAGCGCAAGCTCGCTGTCTTCATGGAGAAGCGCGTATGTTCAGACGTCCTGCGATGACTTTTCCCTTCCGCTCCTCTGCAGAGATCGCACCCGCTTCTTAGCACCTCTCGACGCCCGACGACTTCCATCCGACTTTATTATTCTGCCGATACTGTTTACTGCTGAACAGGACTGGTCGAGGGCAACGAAGTGTCATGACGGGTGGTGCTGTCTCTGCATCACTGTACTTTCGTGACACGAGATATGAGATGCATCAAACTAACAGGAATATGCTTTCTTTAGATGGGTGCTGAAGTTCCTGGCGACTCTGTCGGTGACGAGTTCAAGGGCTACATTTTCCGCATCACCGGTGGAAACGACAAGCAGGGTTTCCCCATGAAGCAGGGTGTTCTGTCTCCCGGTCGTGTTCGTCTGCTGCTTGCCGATGGCCACTCTTGCTACCGCCCTCGCCGCACTGGTGAGCGCAAGCGCAAGTCTGTTCGCGGCTGCATCGTCGGCATGGACCTGTCTGTCCTGGCTCTCAGCATTGTCAAACAGGGTGATGCTGCCATCCCCGGCCTGACCGACGTCGTCCATCCCAAGCGCCTGGGCCCCAAGCGCGCCACCAAGATTCGCAAGTTCTTCGGCCTCACCAAGGATGACGATGTATGTTCCACCTCTCTCAATCCATACTCGATCATCGCCTATTCGGAGCTGCGGCGTTGGTTAGAGCAGTCCGGATAGAGAGTGAGATGGGCCCGAGGAGCAAAGAGGAGGCTGTCAAAACTTGAAGAGACCAAAGCAAAAAAAAGGAAGAAGATTGTGTCAGATGTATCTGACAGGCAGGGTATTGCTTGGCAAAGCGTTTCGTCATCCGCACAAGACGTGAGGGGATCTCGTCAATCGCCCGATCCAATCCATTGCTGCTTCTCGACAAGTTTCCGCGCCCTCTTTGCTCCTCGGGGACCGGAAGAGTACAAGTACGTGCAAAATCAGAATAACTGTACTAATCACAATCCTTCGGATTAAATAGGTCCGCAAGTACGTCATCCGTCGCGAGGTCCAGCCCAAGGGTGAGGGCAAGAAGCCTTACACCAAGGCCCCCAAGATCCAGAGGCTGGTCACTCCCCAGCGTCTGCAGCACAAGCGTCACCGCATTGCGCTCAAGCGCCGCCAGACCGAGAAGGTCAAGGACGAGGCTGTGAGTTTTGATTGATATTCACTAATCAGAAATAACCCTCAAATTTTATCTGTTCGGTCACTAACAATATTTGCCCTTCACCAGAACGAGTATGCTCAGGTCCTGGCCAAGCGTGTCGCCGAGGCCAAGGCCCACAAGGCTGATGCTCGCAAGCGTCGCGCTTCTTCCATGCACAAGTAAATTAGTTGATGGCGTTGAGATAATGAAATCGTTGAAAAAAATAGCGAAAGGTCCACGTTAGTTTGGTCCCGCTCGTGGAGTTTGCATGGCATTGTATGTATGCATGCGGTGTTCAAAACGGATGGAGTGAGGATTAGATTCAATTCTCACGGTGCTCATCTTCTTCCTCAATATCCTTCCCCCGTCCATGTCATGATATCAAAGAGGCCGCTTTCTTATGTTTGGCAAAATACCAGAATACTTTGATTATAGCGATCCATCTGAATCTGAGACCTCGCGGTATCTACATTAGCCATTTGTCTAATCGGCCCTCAATGTCCCTTGTCCCCCATCTTTTGGCATCATTGAAACTTCCTGTCCTCGTACAGTACTACGTAATCAATCCCTAGTTCCTCTGCCTCTCACGCTCCAAACATCCCAGCAACCGTTAACGTTGGCCCTCTCTTGTAACCTGGCATGTTATCAGCTGTTCGGCCTTCCAGTTAGTTGCGCATCCAAGAAGACTTGTTGGCTTTGACTGAATGTAAGCTAAATGCATGTTCATTTACTTTGCTTGAATTACTTGGCCAGACGCGGTAGCGACGTATCATAGATTCGTCGAGGGGCATGGAAAGCTTGACGAAGCACGCGAGACAGCAGCTGAGAGGAGTAGCCAGCTTGTAAATGACTTGGATCGGAAGTGTTGTGCGTTAAAAAAGCGCGATTCTAGTTACGCGAGATGTGCACCCCTGGGCATTCTTGAAGTTCAGTTGACTTGGTTGGTTATCACCGCGTCTTGAACATGATCGAGTTGTAAGAACCTGTCGGATATGGGTACTTGGAGGTCCAATAACGCTGGGCGGTAATACAGTGCAGAAATCACGTGCACACACACAGACACCTATTTTGTCATTAGAATGGCCCAGGAAGAACAACAACACAACAAGTGAAAAGTCAATCAATACAATCACTCAAAACCCATTATTTGTGACAGAACCTCTCGCCGTGTGCTCGGAAATAGGGTCGTGCTTCGGGAAAGGGATTCTTGGTATTCCTATAGTTCTCCCCTTTCCTTGGTCATATCATATCTATGGAATACGTACCTATTCAGACTAGAGGACTTTGAACAAGAGGAAGAAGTCATTGCACGCTCAATACCGTAGTGCAGCTCACAATACAAGAAAGCAATGACACCGCATGTCTCGACATAATATGAAAGTCAACAATTTATTCTCTAAGCGCCAAGTACCTCGTTCTATACCTACAATGCAAGTTTCCTTCCTTCAAAAACATCCCCCGACACCTGGACTTCTCCAAAAGCGTGACAGACCTGCACGTCTCCCCCACTTTGGTTCGCCCGGACTTGTCAGTGGAGGTGACCTATCTCTCATCATATAGAGAAAATTTCAGTCCACGCAAATGCTGAGTGCTGCTAACCAGCACCTCAACGAACTGATACATGTGTTCATCAAAAAAATAACAGAAAGAGAGAAGAGGTTGGTAAATGTCACAAGTACAAACAGGTACAAGGGCTAGTGATCGCGTAAAGAAAGCAATACCAGGCGATGGACACGTCCAATACCAAGGCGCCGTGATGCGGACTATCTTGCCCTCCATCCCACTTGCCGGAGACAGGGGTCGTTGTAAGTAAGGCAGCTTGTGTATCGACTACGCGAATCCAAAGTACTCGCTGCCTTGTGTAATAGCTTTGTAAAGCTGAGCACGAAGCGTGTCGTAGCTTTCATACTCTGGGATATCAAGTTCTGTCAAGCATGGTCAGACAAATACAATGCTTTCTACGATTTGGGTTGGAGAGTTGAATGCACTTACGATTGAAGCAAGTGTGGGAAGATGGCAATCGGTCTTTGTCGCCATAGTCACGATGAATGTTGAAACGGCTCACACCATTCATGCCCTCCAGTTCCTTGAAACCGTTGAGAGGGACTTTGCTGGTACCAGTGACGAACTGAAGCAACTTGGCTCGCTCTTCCTTGTCGAAGGACCTCACCGCTCGCCAGAACCACTGAATTTGCTGTGACGATGGTGTGTAGTTTTGGTATTCCGTATGGCTCTTCCAGTCATCAACGTCAATATCAGGCAGACCAGAGATCAGCAACTCGAGCTCCTGTTCACTGAAAATGGAGATCAGTTCGGCTGGGATGATTTCATGGAAGCCTGTTTTGCTTTTGTTAGCGTCTTTGCATCCCAGGTGTGTACGTGTGTGCATTCGTTTGTTCCGGCAAAAACAGTGCACGGACAAGGGGCGGAGTTGTCTGCTAGTCTTGACTCACCTTTCAAGAAGCTTTCCATTTGGTCCTTCACTGACGACAACAGTCTGTGTTCAACAACCAAACGGACATATTCATGCTTGTTCTCGTCCGTCACAGCAACCTCTCGTCCATTGGGAATCAGATCCACAATATTAGTCACACCAAACTCATCGTCTTCCACGGAGAAGGTTTCTGTGATGATATCTGCGATCTCGTTTTCCAACATCCAGCAAAGAGACTTGTAATAGTCTGGATCAAACGATTCCATGTCCTTGACAGATACGGACTTGCCCAATATTCGCTTGTATACGGCGCGGCTGAAGAAACAGTCGAGGAGGCGGCCCTCATACAAGGCCTTTCCAATGATTCTCCCGATAAACTTGAAAAACAGCAAGTGCTCAGGATTCACCCCGCTGAGCTTGGTGGGGTGAAAGGTCGTGCGATCGGAAGAGACGGGAGTGAAGAGAACATAATTGGGATCGAACATCTGGCGAGAGAGTACTTGGAACCATTCGCGAGTAACACCACCTGCATCGACACCCTCCTCACCGTGAAATCGAATATTGAGTTTGCCGAATTTCATTTCGTCGCCAGATTTGAAATAGAGCGACCGGAACGAATCGTGGAAAACGTGATCTCGGCGTACTGATAGCTGTAGAGGAGGGTGCGATGGACGTCCATTCTGGCTCACGCGAGAGTGGACGCTGCGATTGAAGTAGTTGCGCTTGTTGTCAAATTCCAGGACTTTTGGGTTCTTCACGAGCAGGGCAAATGTTCCCGACATCAGCTTTGGGTTGTTTCGGACCAGTTCGTTGAGGATGCGACGATGATCTTCAGTGAATGTGAAAAACAGACTAGCCGTTCGAGATTCTGGTGCAGGGCTGGAGATGACCAGCTCTTTGTTGATCTGGCCGTGAGAGAAATCATCACCTGCAGCAGTGTTCTTACAGACAACCATGAGGGATTCAATCAGTGGCAGTAGAATAGTGGCAACATTGAGCATGCTCTCTCGCTCACGGATGGCTTTGAGACAGGCACTAAGCTTCTCCCACATGGCAGAAAAGGTCGAGTTGTGGTAAAGGGAAGTGACTAGATGCTGCTTGTCGCTTTGCCTAGACTCGTCACCATCCCCCTCTCCGTTCTTCTTTCGGCCATCAAAGAGATGGTCGAGAGCCGTGAGGATGCGTAGGAGCTTGTTTTGTTCAGACGCTCCAGGGGAAAACTTGGACAATGCGACTCCCTGGATTTCAGTTCCCGTTGTGGCCCGCTCAATGTGAGGCAAAAGTTCATCAAGATCCGACACAATGTTTTCGCTAAGGAGGCGAGCTTGGTAGACGAGCTCTTGTCCAAACACGGCCTTGGCACCCGGAATGGCAGACAAGTTTTTGATGGTTGAAATGGTGTTCTGGAATGTTTTGGAGCTGCATTCTCTGGCAACAAAAATCTTGACTACCAATGTGAGGTTTTGGGCTGGAATGACCGGTGGCTGCAACTGTCTTGTCTTCTTGAAACTGGCTTCCTTCTTTGCCTTGGCAGACTCGCCGTCGGTAGGGTCCTCTGCTGGTTCTTGAGCCTGTTCTGTCGTAGCATCAGCCGGGGCATTATCACTGGCCTGCTCGGCTGCATTCGGCGCCTCTGCTTCACCTTCAGCAGCAACAGAAGTGGGCTTGTCCTGGTCAGTGGTGGTCTGCAGATCTTTGCGTTTGCGGTCGAGATTCACCAATGGCAATGTGATGCGGTTGAGCAAGTCGGCAAGATGTGTCATGACGACCGAGCTCTCAGTGACGACTTCCCGGTCTAGCAGAGTAAGCAGAGAGTTGATTGCGTATTTGTGTGCCTTTAGGTCTTTCGCTTTGCCTTTTCGATTCAAGGTCTTCTTCAAAAAAGAGCCAACCGCTTCATGCTCCGTCAAGAAAAGCCAAGGAATATGCTGGCTTCTAGTACACAAATCGACGAGAAGATCCAGGCATTGCTGAACAATCAATAAAGGAGAGGTCTCTGAGTTGGTCAGCATGCCCATGGGTCCCGAACTCGTCAGCGACTTCCTGAGGCCCTGAGGTGTCTTCTGCTCAGTTTCGCGTTCTTTGTGCTTTCGAGCTCTGATAGACAAATGCCCAAAACTACGCTCAACCGCGTTCATATCGGTGCTTCCTTCTTGCAGAATCTGCAAAATAGTGCTAATGACCTCAAGTCGGTTTTGACGATTTTCACAGATGTCGGCGAAGACGCTAAATAAGTAGGATCGGATGGAGCCTTGATGAGCGATGAACATCAACCGCAAAAGTGTTGCAATTCCGGGCTTATCCAACATCTGTACCACAGTTCGGCGCTGAACCTTGTTATCCGTCGAATTACCGCCATCAGCTTGCGCTTGATTTCTCCCAGGAACGACCATGGATCTCATCCCTGGATGTTGAGAGTGAGAGGGTGGTGGATGTTGCTGGTTCAAGGCTCGAGCCTGGGCAGCCATCTCTGGAGTCAATTGGTCCATGATATCTTCTCCTTGATCCATGAGAACCTGTTCGCGCAGTGCCGGTGGGAAGGTCAACAGGATGCTTGCAGCATCCATCTCTGCGACTACCGGTTGCCCGGGAGTGCCGGCGGCCTGTCGGCGGCCCTCCTCCCGGTGTCGTCTCCGTTCTTCTTGTCGTTCTTGCTGCGCAATCTCCAGGCGAAGCTCCTCGGGAAGAGCGTCCAAAAATTCCTGAAACACATCGGTTGACTCCCCAGCCGTGGCCTCCTCGCGTGCCTGAGAGCGCCGCTCACTTACTGTCTGTGCAATGACTTCCTCCCTGAACTCCTCGGGCAATGCGGCAAGATAATCTGGATCGATACCTAGCTCTGTCACGTCCACTTCTTCGCCCCTGATGGTCGTCATGACACGAGGCTGATCGACCGCACTGGCCTCGGGATGTGGTGCTGGAGGGTCGCTCATGTCTGTAGACGCAGACGTTTCAACAACACCTTCCATTGGTTCCTGATCGGTACGTTCGTGATGTTCGGCCGCATCTGTACTTTCGGCGGCAGCCAATTGTTCGCGCTGAGCCCGGTCATTCTCTTCGCGCTGCTCTGCCTCCCTCTTCTCTTTGGAAGCCGTCTCTTGAGCAGCTTTTTCTTCGCGAGTCCTGCGTTCTTCCTCTTCATTCTTCCTTCGCTCTTCCTCTGCCTGCTTCTGTAGCTCCAGGTCTTGAGCCTTGATCTTCCTCTCACGCTCCAGGACATCTGGAGTCAGTCTGGCGGCAATAATGTTGCCTAATTTGGCCGCCTCGACATGATGGTTGTTTCCAAAAACCATCCTAGCCTCTTCTTGGTAACGACGCAAGGTCGATTCTGGCACGAACGATACGGCCTGGCTCGGCTCTTGAGCTGCGACGTCTCGTCTGTTATCCGTTCTAACCAATCGCGTAGGTCCAAGGTCTCTCACCTCACGGGACCCCCCGGGCCGCGTGATGTGAAAGTGGAACGCCGGTTGACCATTTCCATTTCGACCCATCATGGGCAAGAATTCCATAAGCTCGCCGAGTAGACCCATTGGACCGTCTATGTTGTGCCTGCCGCTACTAAGCAAACCTGCTGGAAGTCTCACGTCCAAAGAGTGTGTGTTCCCTGGTCGTAACGAGGCCTCGTTTAGTTGATCGCTGCGGCGCAGAAGTGGATTGAGACCGTCTTCGGCGTTGGACTGCGGCCCACCAGGACGATGACTACGAGCAAAGTAGCTACGGAAGTCTAATCATTTAACATGTCAGCGCGCTGTTGACTGTAACAAGATGAGGATTAAAAGAGTGTATTCTTACCAAGATCTCCCTGAGAAGTCGCAAATCGAGATGGGTACGGGCTTCGGTTGTCCATCCTCGTCAGTACTGGACGCCGATGATTTCCATCAAAGAAAATGAGCTGTCTGTTTGCTTCTTCAATGTCCAGATCATCATTTTCCCACCCCAGTCCTGGTAGAGTGGGTTGAATATGCCCTGTCACCCCATGTTAGCCATTTGCGTACGATCAGTGGCAGAAATCGTTTTCAGAAGAGTCAATCGGGATGATAAGACAACGAGAGGGTGCAGACATACCAGGAAACCCATCGTCGTAAATATACTCATCATCATTGATTTCTTCTTCGTCATCGTCATCTTCTACGCAATCAAATTAGTACATACGAAAGCATGCAGTGAGGTGAACAATATCGGACTTACCGTCACCGTCATGATCATCGTGGAGAAAGTGATCGTCGAGGGCTGGCTCCGGCTCGTATCCACCTTCGTCAGCAATGATGGCTCTCGCCATGTCAGTGAGCAAATTCGTCGGTCCCATGCTATGAATAATGGCTTCCTCCTCTTCATCTTGTGCTTCTGCGTCATAACCTAAATGATCATCCTCACCAGCCTCGTCTTCATCTATATCACTTTCACTCTCCCAGCCTGAGTCCCCATCTTCATCTACGATCTCTACTCGGTCTTCGACGTCCTCCATGTCTGCCGAGTCCATACCGTCATCTTCGTCATCTTCACTGTCGTCATCCTCGTCCTCTCCCTCGTCGTCATCATCGTCGTCCATGATGACCTCAACGACCCCAGGTTCACCGTGAAGACCTTCGATATCACCCATGCCACTCAGTTCCTCGTCTTCATCGCTGATATCGTCTTCGCCATCAGACAGATCATCTTCGCCGTAATCGAGCTCATCATCTTCGTAATCGTCACCATACATGTCTTGATCATCGTCTTCGTCGCCCTCGTCAGATTCGTCGTCCTCTGCTCGAGGTTCAAGCATACCCAGGGCGGAGTTGCGATACAAATCTGGGGTCTCCTCCCGATTATCGTCGTCGACGTCGGATACAGATGATGAGGATGCAAACTCCTCATCGCTGTGGTCCCCTGTTGGGTCAGCGGGAAGAATGCTGGAGTGACTCAGCTCTTTAACGGTACCTGTGAGGACCCGTAAGACGCGAAGGATATACTTGATAACACGCTTAACACCCGGGTAGTCAAGACTGATCTCAGCGATAGAGCATGTGAGCTTCTCGACAAATCCCTTCTCGTACATCAAACGACGCATTTGCGCCTGTGAACAAGATTGGTCAAAATCGAGATTCCTCGGATTGGAGGTGTCCCTGTCTTTGTCGCCAATCATGTGGTTCATTAATTCAGCCAGGCACTGCATTCGGGAGTAACGAGTCTCAAAAGGCTCATCTGTGAACGGTGCTTTTTCGTAGGCCTTAATTACGGTGTCCAAGACAAATTTTCGCACGAACAAGAGGTCGGGTTCGTCATCATAAGCAAACTTGTCAAGAGCACGATCCAAATGTTTTTCGCTGGTCTTGGACACGAGTGCCACCAAGACCTTTTGGGTGAGTGCGGATGTTGCGGCTCTCTTTTTGGACATGATTGTGTCTGTCGTACCGTTGAGGCTGCCTTGGCACAAGAGATCATAAATCAAGTAGTTCAGGATACTGGTGCGGGGCTTTATTGGTGCAGTTGTTGACAATGGTGGCGCACTGCGCTTGAAATTAATGAATTCGACCTTGGTTCGTGTATAGCTTTGTAGAAGCTCTGTTAAACAATTGAGCAAGAAGCATCGGTAAACGAAGATGGGATGTTCTTCCGCCTTGAACACAGGCTTTGGTTGCTTCTTATCCTTTGCATTGTTGGCTGTTGACGGGTCCTTCGTGATTGCATCCTCGGCGTCCATAGGCACTGTAGCTGATGATTCAGTATCGGCCGACGTCACAGTAGTGGATGGCTCTTTGTCATCAACTTCACGATAGTTGACTAGCTCGCACAATAGAAAATGAATTACACCATCAGGGTTTTCCACAATTGGTCGTTTGACGTCATGGTGTGTCTTGGGAGCGTCGGTCATTTCTTTATCCGCAGGCTCCGTTGAGGCTTTCAACGCTCCGTCAATCAATGCGCTGGCGTCAACAGCAGTTTCTTTGGCCTTGGACACAACATGATCCTTGAAGGCTAGAGGTGATGGCCGGTTGGAGGTTTCTCCAGATCCGCCCAGCCATCTCGAGAAACAAAGCATCTCGTTGGTCACCTCTACAAACAAGTCGGGGGCGCGAAGAGCAAGAGGCGCCATGGCGCGCAGATAGGAAGACACGTCGGCATGATGACCTCGTTGGTTGCGTGCTAAAGGAGGCAAGTCTTTTCGAATTTGCGCGCGCATGATCTGTTTCACGGTTTCCTCGTCTTCGATGACGTGTCGTAGGATGGTGATCATGTGAGCGCAGAGCCTCATTTGCTTGAGACCTTCAGAACCGGTACCGGATAACTGTTTCGCCATCAGGAATAAACGTTGTAAATTCTTCTTCTCGCCGATAACTTTTGCCAAAGTACGTCTACGCGTCAGAATGACAAGTACTCGCAGAACTGCCGTTGCCAGCATTTCTTCCTTGCCTATGCGGGGGAGTAGATCCAGCAGCGAAACAAGTATTTTGCTTCGATTCGCCTCGTCTACCAGCGGCGATCCGATGGTGACTACAGGTTTTGCGACATCATCATCGATGGTTTGGGGAGGCTTCCACTCAGCGGGAACAGGTCGCTCGTCGTGACAAAGAAGTACCTCCAAAACGAGAAGAATGTAAGGAATCCATGGGGGCAGCTCGTCGATTGAGGATGTAAGGGGAATTTTTAAGAAGCCCACGTACTCGTCTACCTTATCGGCGAGGATTTCTGTATTTTGCCCAAAAAACTTTTCATCCTGAAGAAGCAAAGCAAGCAGATGGGCATACGCGGCTATACATTTTCCATTCCGCCGTTTCTCCTCCTCGTCAAGCGCCAACGAAGAAAGTGCAAAGGTCAGGGTAGAGGCAACCTCTTCTTGGGCATCCTGGTTTTGCTTTTTCAGGACAATCGCTGACACTAGATCAGAAACATCCATGGCAGTGTCCGGGTGGGTTCGAATGACATCCAGACATTGATCGATCAAATTCGTACGAATATTCCAACGCAAGTTGTCCAAACGCTCCTTCAAAATGGCAACATTGGCTTCCAAATTCTCTTCTGGAGGCTCATTCTGTACAGTGGACATCGCCTCGGCGGCGCTGTTTGTTTCTCTGGAGCTGTTATTGTTGTTATCATCATCAAGGCTGTTGCTCATCTGCCGATCGACAAACTCTATTAAGTCGTCAGCGGAAGGCAGGTCGCGCAATGTATCAAGATTCATAGGCTCCGTATCAAGAGCGGCGGTTGCAGCAGCAGCAGCAACAGAAGCACTGCCTAACTCTTCTGCGTCGTTTGATGCGTCTTCCTTCAGGGCCGAAAGGTCAGCATCCTCCGGGGGGATGGGATTGCGAGGCCCTGCGAGACCGTTCACGTGAGCCCGGCAATATTCAGCGACTTCATCGAGAGTTCCGTTGGCTCTATACATGGCTTCATGGACGAGTTCATCGTCCCATCCCCCCCAGGCAAATTCACTCGCCATGGGACGGAAACGAACCCATTTGAATCTAGCATCCGTGTATTTGAACAGATTGAACAGGACTTTGTCGTCAGTGAGAGTAGCATTAACTTCATGGTCCGCCCCACAAACAATTTTGATAATATCGAGGAGCCTCTTCACAATTGAATCTGAAACTTTTTCGATGAAGCTGGAGTTCCACAATTCCATGATTACTGGAAGAATGGCTGCGCGGAATTCGACGACGATTTGATGGGATACATTCGATCCGTTCTGTGTTCGATCTGCCTGTCTCTGTAGACTAAACTGACTGCAGGCTTCTGACAAGTACTTGCCATTCACTAGAACATGATACAAATCCAGCACCTTTTTCAGGCCAAAAGCGGCAACCTTGGCTCTGGAGGACTCATGTGGGCCGGTATCCGCAGCACCTTTTACAGAGGAAGCGAAGACCTTGATCATGTCACTGAGTACGCTCATGCCCCCTTGCTCCTTGAAGGCGAGAAGAACCGGCATAATGATTTGCACACTAGACCGATCACTTTGTCGAGTGGAAGGATGGTCAATCAGCATCTCATGAATGGTATGAAGCATGATGATCCAGTAGTGAAAGTCCTTCGAAGTTGGTGAAGGCGTAGTCACGGAGGGAGCCAGGTGAGAAAGAACGCTACTGGCCAGCGCCATAGCGATTTCCAGTTGCCTTGGGCGAGGGAAGGGGTCCAGCTGGTGAGGTTCTCGACGAGGTAGCAGCGCTTTACCCAGAGCCTGGAAGAAAGGAAAGCATGTGGGAATCATGGGATGCAGCAGCGTCCGGAGAGTCTCGTAGTTTGTGTATCGAGCACTTGACCGTTCTTGTTCCGTTGGCAAAACGGGCGCAGATGCGTCAATCCCGTCATCAGCGGTCCAAGTGTTGCTGGGACCGCCCAGTACATCCGGAATCGTGGTTTGTTCTTCTCTAGCTCCAACACGATTGTCCGTCGAGGTAGCCACTCCTGGGGCACCTTGTCTGTGCATAGACCAGTGCTGTGGGACTGCCAAAAGCTCGCCTGCTTCTTCTGCAAGAACACCGCGCAAGAGCGGCCCGATAGACTTGACCAGTCTGAGGTAATAATCGTACACGTTGACGTGATAGAATTGCAGAGAATTAGATCTCGTTGTCGTAAAGCAGTCCGACAGTATTTTGATGAATGTTTGAGCATTCAACAAGGCTTTGACTTTCTGCGTCGCTGTCGACACACATTCGTGCAGTTCAAGATTATCACCCTCGACGAGCAAGTTTGACGAGAGGAGGGCACCAAAATATGGAGGAAGAGCTTCGGTTTTCGCCGCCAATGGCTGCAGAGTATCAATGTTGTTCTGTGCCCGACGCAAGAGGGAAGGCAACCCCCAAACCGGAGAGTGTTCGATCAATTGAGTTACCACTTGGTTCAAGACCCTGGACGCGGCCGAGTCTCCAAAGGCTGCATCAAGGCTCGGAGATTCGCAGAGATCAAGAAGGAGCTCAATACCACCACGTTTGACGAAAGTCGTTTTGAGGAATGTGTTGGATAAGTACCCCGTCAAGAAATTGGCCAAACTGTGAATGTACGGTGTGAGTGACTGTGAGGGCACCACCTTCTGAGCCATTTTTTCTTCTTTGACCGTTTCTCCTGCCTCTCCAATCTCGTCGGACATGTCAATATCCACCATATCATTACCTTTGTCCTTGTAGCCAGTGGCTACCTCTGTGGTCCCTTCTGCAACGTATCCATTCGGATGGATGGTGGAAATGACTCCTTCGTGAGTGACTACATAGAGCCTGGCCCCCCAGTCGGAGTTGATGCCCTTTTCGATACCGAGCCATCGCACTCGGGCCACCATGTCGATAACAGCATCGGAAATAGCCGTGCGAAGGGGGGGGTGGTGGCGAGCAAGCTCATCGAAATTGGCACCGACGTTGCTCGCAATATCCCGGTTCATCTCCATGCAGTTGACGTGTACCGGGCTCTCGAAAATTTCCAGGAAGCTATCGAAAGCCTTGGAAGCGACAACCATTTTCATTCCCGTATTGTTCAAACAAATGGAATTTAGGACCTGAGGCACAATGTTCATAGCCTCTGATGATGCCAGAATACCCTGGGCGGGTTCATTTTGCCGTATTCTTCGTATGTCTTCATCACTGGGTGGGTGGGGCTGATCATCGTCGGCAACAACTGATACAGTTGCAGAACTGATAGACGATTCATCATCGTTGTCGCCCTCCTGGTGCTCTCCAGTCGGCTTGGCCTCTTCACCCGCTCGTTGCTCTGGCAGTTTCCGTCCAGTAATTGCTTCGAGATAAGTTTTAATCATACCGGACTCAGAAATGGCAGCGAAACTGGTTGGGTCGTTGTTGATGAAGTCGCTCAAAATGGTGACGGAATTTGTCCAAACTACTGATCCGAAACTGCGCTTGTTTGCTATAATCTCACGAAGACTCTGCAGCAAATCGGATTTCTCGGCAAGATTTCGAAGCAAACGATCCGTGTTGCCACCATAGCTGTAAGCATTACTCATGATGTGATGCACAAATTTCAGTAGCCATTTTAGTGTTTGCTGTTGGTAGTAAGGAATTTCATAGTCAACAGCAGCTGACTGTTGATCAGCATGCACACCGTGGGACGATTGCTGCGATCCCTGAGCCTCCGCAACTGTATCTACCAAAAGGGTCGCGACAGCATCCAGGCCATTGGCGTTGAAAAAGGATGTAAATGCATTTTGATAGGTCCAAATGAGTCCATCCAGAAATGCTAATACCATGGAATGATGCCGTTGGGCAACATGAGACCTGATGTTCAAGATTTCGACCAAGATACTCATAAGACCGGCGGAGACCATTTCACTCCCGACGCGCGTGGACATGGAGAGGTGAAGCGTCAGTGAAAATAAGTTATTTCGCCAATCGTCTTCCTCCGTAGCATGATCACCTAAGTCGGCGGCATCGTCAACTTGCATACCTGCCACGGCCTTCCTGATAACGTAGAGCAGGATGCCATGATTAACGTTTGCATTCAGTGCGGACAAGACGTCCTGGCACTTGGGAGTGAAGCCAGCGATGGCTTCCAGCAGCGCCAGAGAAAAGGTCTGCAACCGGAGAGGTATACTGGCGTTAGGGTCAGCAGCAGGGTGTATAAGCTCTGCGAGCTGGTATACGAGTTGATATCTTCTGGTCTCATCAACATCATGGCGAAGTACCTTCTCCACAAAACTTGAATCCGAGTGGATGTAGGCCAGATTTGTGATAGCGAGCAACCGAGTTGCTAACATCTGTTGGCGAGCCTCTATCGAATCAGCAAGTGATTTCGCCACCCGGAGCCGATGGAAGACCTCGTACTTTGCCGATTGCGGCATATCGTCGGGGATTCGCCTTATAAGTTCGTAGATCGACGTGCTTCCAATGACCGATTTGGGCAGTTCGAATAACCTCTGCCCCGGCGTAGTCTGCTCATCTGCGATGGCCGGTGTTCGAGGAAGTATGGGAGAAGAATCGTCCGGGTTCACGATTCGCACCCGAGGCGTGTGCTGCTGACTTCCAATCGTGTGACTACGGCGGAGAGGTGTTGGGGTTGATGGCTCGGACGAACGGCCAGGTTCGTTCGGTGCGTCGTTGCGGTCCGAGTCATCTTGAGAATAGTAGAGCACCTTGATGTCACCCCAGCTTTGCCATCTTGTGTTGTCGCAAGTGGCAATAGCGACCAAATCGTTAGCATGGGTCGTCGTCAAGTTCCTGCCGTTGTTTCCGTAGACCTTCTCCTTGCCCTTGGTAGAGCCTGGGGTCGCGGAAGGCGTCGGGTCGGCCAGATTCATGATGGGCGTCTTGACAAATGGCATGGCCAATTGAAGGACACGGTCGAGATCAATGTTATAATGATTTGCCAACAGTGCGGAGCTGATTTGTCTCGACGGAGTGGCGATGCGCTTGACAGATGCTTGGTACCTTTGAGCCAGTTCGGAGCCGGCTTCAAGCGTATGTATCAAGATGGATGATGATGTGCTATTGAGAAGATCATTGAGATGAGCACTACTCGCATAGATGCTCCGATTTCCGCAATGCTCCAGTAGCATACGGCTAAATCGTAGAACGGCTTTTATCAAGACTATATCGCCGTCGTTGGGGAAGCCGAGCTCTGCTAGCTGGTGGTCATCCCACTGCCGCTCATTACTGAATGGAGATTCTTCGTCCATATTCTTGAGAACATCCAGAGCGAAATCCCGTTGTTGAGGGCCATCTTTGAGATGGTACGTCTTGTTGAAATGTTCTAGAATGTCGTCGAATCGATTCAACAGTGGTATCCAGTGATACAAGTCGCCCCTTCCGAAAGGCCACCTGGATGGAAAAGACGCGAGATACTGTGGCAGCGAGGGTAGCTCGATCGTGGATGCTGTTTCAACATAGCTCTTGAGCCAGGGAGACTGTTAAGCATACGCGTCAGAGGTCGTGTACTCAAGTTGAGAAATATTTATAGAAGTTGAGAGGCTTCCAAACACACCTGAGTTTCCTGATGCTTGGATTGCATCGTTTTCGTGATTTTTCCCATGGTGGAATGTGGTGCGGCAGAGCCGCTGAGACAAAAGCAAGCTCCCCCTCCACTCCTATCGTGCTTGCTATAATTGCTATAAAGCTACCAGCCTAGGTGGAGTGTCCGTGGCTGGACGGCTCCTGTGATCTGACTTGGCAAGAGCTAGCGTCTGAGAGTCGTACAACTTTCTAGCGAGCCGGAGGGTGTACTTTTTGATGCAAGAAAGAATGTAATGCAGGGAAGACAGACAAGTTGTTGCCTTACACAAAAATGGACGTCGAGGCGAGACTCGTCGGTATATCCGAGAGGCAGACCCACGAGTGACTGATTCAATTTGTGTGAACGAGAGACAAACAAGACCGCTGCGTAGATTGAAGCTGCAGGGGCAGCGAGTAGTTACGACGGTCTCCGAGGTGAGGTTTGACTCGGGATAGACTCGGCGAATCAAGCTTCAGAGAGCAAGCCCAAGGACGGGTGCAGACGTCCAGGAACTGCTTCTCCAAAGTGCCACGGAGTAAATTTGTTGGCGCAAGTATAGCGGCCACGCGAAGTCATGGAGCTTTCAAACGGATGGGAGTTGCCTCTCCGCGATGCAAGATGTATTGGCGGATGGTGTGATGTTGGGGTGAAAAGATGGAGATTCTGGGACATTCAAAAACGTCAGGTTCGGCACAAACAGGTGGTGGGGCCACTGCGTAATGGTGCGGGTTGTGATGGGTGAGATGAGACTCTGGGTCTACAGGTAAGAAAGGCCAAATGTGGGGCTCCTCGAGCACTGCGAGAACTCAGACTCAGGTGCAGTAGAAGTGCGCCGACAAGACATCTTTCAAAGTTCAGACTCCGTCAAGAGACAGCGCTCAGCGTCGCTGGAATTCATACAGAAAGATTTTTCGGTCGATATTTGGACGACACTTTGACCAACACATTGTTGTGGTTATCCGAAGCTGGAGATACGCATAATGAATTAGTACATACAAGAATTGTCATCTTCTACCCCAAGATTTCACAGTGCAACCTCAGCCTGATGGTGAGCCCTACCCTGAAGGCAAGGCTGAGAGTAACAAGTGGCGTCATCCAACTCTCTCCTTTACACAATTTTCTCGGCAACGGTGCACGGACCACGTCCGCCCACTTCTGTTATGATTTGGCTGT